>OVBJ01003808.1:0-10777 GCA_900406535.1 Noccaea bulbosa | reverse complement strand
CAAAAGTGGTCAAAAGATGATGCTAAATGAGTATGAAATACGAATGCATCAGCAACCACCCGTGCTCTGGCCACTAACAGACATCTCATCTGCCCTCCTCTTCTGGCTCTGCGCAGGCTTGCCGCCCCTGCCAGAACCAGAACCAAAACCTCTGCGCTGCTGCTGATTCTGCTGCTGGCCCCTAGACTGGGTAGCAGGAGCAACTGCAGCTGGAACAACTGCAGAGCCCACCGGCTCGCGCAAATTCTCCTCAGTAGAAGCTGCTAGTTCCACCAACTTCGCTTTAGTGTGGTACATACCACCTCTGCACTGGGTCCTGATGTCCTTCCAAAGCCCCTGGAAGAACTTCTGCAACAAGGCCCGCTCACCGACCAACTCGCTGCCGGTGTGAACTACCAATCTGAAGAACTCTGCATCGTACTCCCGGACTGACCCCTCACCCTGAGTCAAGCCCAAAAACCTCAACTGAAGCCTGTCTCGCGTCTCCTGCGGGAAAAACTTGTAGTTGAACTCCTCGACGACAACCCAAGTTCACACCGCCCTCCGGGTCCTAGCAGACCTCCACCACAAATGTGCATCTTCACCAAGATAATGCACCGCAATCAGTACCTGAAACTGCTCAGGACACTGAACGGACTCGAAGTTCCGCTCCAACCTCTGACGCCACTCGTCAGCCTGCTCTGGTGTAACACCACCCTCAAACGTAGGCGTACCAATCCTCTGCATCTCCCTCATCATCTCACGATAAGGCGGTTGCCCAACAACTGCAGCGCCATGCTGCCCAACAAAACCCGCAGCCTCCTGCTGCTCAACAAAACCGGCACCTTCCTGTGCCCCGGCCGCTGGAGGTGCAATCGGAGCCTGCTGTGGTACAGCCTGTGGAAGACGTGCCAATAGCTGTGTCAGCAGCCCCACTATCATGTCACCCAGAGCTAGAGCCGCACCCCCACCACCGGGAGCCTCTCCTGCTCCTGCGTCAGCACCGACACCCGCGCCACCACCAGCACCAAAGTTAGCCCCACCGGCCAACGGAACTGACTGAGTAACTAACGCCGTCGCCACACTCGGCGCTGCACTCTCCGCTGAGACCTCTGCCTCTGGTATACCACGTCCAGCACCCCGACCTCCACGACCCGCTGCTCCACCCCGAGCAGCACCACGACCAGCTGCACCGTGACCAGCTGCACCACGACCAGCTGCAGCTGCACTGCGACCAGCTGCGGCGACACCGCGGCGGCGCGGCCTCTACCGCGACCACAACCTCGACCTGCGTCCATCTCGCTGCACTTACACCAAGTACAGAACAATGTGCAAAGTCAGCATACAAACAAAACACAACAAAACACAAAACTCCAACTCACCTACCACGGAATACTGGAAGGCCGAGAGGATGATTCTAGACTACTAACTGACCAAACACACTTAATCAATTAAACACGTAGTCCAGTTCACCCAACACTAACAGTCCTAAAACCGTATTCGCTCTGATACCAAAATGAAACAACCAAGCTTCTTTTTAAAAAAAAAAAAAAATTATCAATGCGGAAATTCTTGAAAGAAATCAATAATTAAATAAATCAAATAATGAGTTCAACAAATGAATTCAAATAACATAAATAAATTGTAGTAACCTAAACACCAGGTTTGCCATTACTAAAAAGACTAACAACCTAAAACTGTTACTGGTTTATTAGCCACAAAATAATAAGCAATATCACAGTCCTACCATCCTCATCGTCTCTCGGCCTCATTCCGCGGCGGAAAATTCCTGTTACCTGCATCACATTGGAATAGAGATGCGTAAGTATTATCATAAATACTTAGTGAGTGGATCATCGTGCCTACAGGCCATGTACGCCAACCACCAGACAGTACATCAAACAATAAACAACAATAACCAAGAGCAGCAATGATCAAATAACAACAAACTCGCAAAAACACGACAGGGTCGATCGACACCCCACCGTGTCAATCGTCACCCCAGCTCAGTGTCGATCGACACCCAAAAGGTGTCGCTCGACACAAGCTCCTCAGTTTCGATCGACACCGTTCCGGCGCTTCAACACCAAAAGCAACAAAACAGTGCGAAAAATATCAATAAACACGAAAACAATGGGATTCAACCCCCATAAACGATCCAAATCACTAAAATACTAAGAACAGCTCAATAACGACAACATAAACTCATGGACCACGAAACCTCTGGTGATAAATGGACCTACAGTCACGCATGCACCTTGAAAAGGATTGAAAGAAGGAAAAGAGGATGGATTAGCAACAAATCAGAAGGTCAATCGTCACCCCAGCTCAGTGTCGATCGACACCCAGAAGATGTCGCTCGACACAAGCTCCTCAGTTTCGATCGACTCCGTTCCGACGCTTCAACACCAAAAGCAACGAAACAGTGCGAAAAATATCAATAAACACGAAAACAATAGGATTCAACCCCCATAAACGATCCAAATCACTAAAATACGGAGAACAGCTCAATAACAACAACATAAACTCATGGACCACGAAAAACCTGGTGATAAATGGACCTACAGTCACGCATTCACTTGAAAAGGATTGAAAGAAGGAAAAGAGGATGGATTAGCAACAGATCAAGCTCAAAAACTCCAAAATAGCCCAAGGATCACCCTCTTTCTCTCTGAAATCTCTCTACCTCGAAAACTGTAAAAAGTGATGCGGCTACAGTGTTTTCGTGAAGAAAATAGGGCTTCTAAACCCTTAACCGACAACCCAGCAATCACTCAAATCGAACCGTCGATCGACACCAATCGACCCGAACCACAAATCACACGTCAATCGAACTAAACCGGAAATCGACTCGATAACCGGTGTCGATCGACACACCTTTGGTGTCGATCAACACTAGTGGTTCAGAAGTGATTTTACACAATTTCTTCGCGATGCTTGAACCTTAAACCGATTGTACAACAATCAAACAATAACATGTACGACCAATCCTCAATTCACACCTCTAAGAGCATGTGCAAATGACTCTCGACCCCTAGCATCGTTCAACACCTCTTCTAAAACAATATTTCTGATTCACGGATATTACATCATAAGTAACAGACTTGTTATAGCTTCGAAATTCAGAACATTTGTTCCGAATTTGATGTTCTGTGTAAGAATTTTTGAACTTCATATGTAACAGTCTTGGTTATATATTACAGATTTGGTTTTGGTAGTTTGTATTGTTGGCGTTATTTTGATTTGAAAGTGATTGGATTTATTTGTTTTGCTAGAAATGGCTGCATCAAGTGGTAGAAGGAATTATCTCCCACTTCTCTTCAGAAAGGGAAAAGCTCCTCTCCAAAACCATAGTCTGAATTATAATAACTGCTATGTGTCCAACATAAAAACGGTAATAAAAAATTAGAATAGATGCATGGGATGCCGTGAAGAAGTCTTCCAACACAACACTTGTCTCAAAGACAATCACATCGATATTTTTATAATCACACTTGTTATTTTTCACTTTTATTATTAGAAATCGGTTATTGTTTTGTTTTTTTTCGATTATCTGTTTATAATCGGATATGTTTCTTTTCCCAAACACTAACTAAACCAAATGATATCTATTATCTATCAAGCAGATTATAAAAAACTCGAAGAACCAAAAATTCATCAAGTTTCACCTTTTTAAGTCAACGAAAGACCCAACATGTTACAAACAAGAGAGATGAAAGAGACAACCCAACAATCGTCTAACGAATCTCTCGAGACATCAACCAAAATCCTCAAACTACACTTTGACCACGACACCGCTGACATATGACGCCACGTCACATGTATTATGCCATTTCACCAACCACGAGAGTTCAATATCATGTTGATAAATAATAATAATAATATAATAATTAAACTTTTCTCTCCCTAATCCCTATTAATATAACTTCCCCTCAATCTCTCTTGTCTCTTCTCTCGTTAGGATAGCTTTGAAGAAGAATCAAGACATTAATGGCTGAGTGGATACCGGTGATTGCTGCGACGGTGTTGTTCGTCGTTCTGACGCCGGGACTGCTGTTTCAGGTTCCCGGCAACAATAAATTTGTAGACTTTGCGAAGATGGAGACGAGCGGATACTCAATCCTTCTTCACTCTATCATTTACTTTGGCTTAGTCACTATCTTTACCATCGTCATCCATCTTCCTGGCACTTAAATTCTACTCTTTGGTACACAAGTATTTCTTATATATATGCTTTTACCTTTTGTATATTTATCAACTTTACCCTATATTTTTGCGTTCTTCACGTACGTACGTGTAAAATTTATATTAATGTTTTGTAAATGATTTTCAGAAGTCATTATCTTAAAGATGAACCAAATGAAGGATAACGAAAACTTAAATTATGAAGTTCCCGTAAAATGTGATGCAGAATAAACTAGTTTCGAAATTTTTTGTAATGACGAAAGGGAGAGTTGACCAATTTACACATTTCTATAACATAATTGGTATATTAATTAGAATATTTGAATATATCAAAAGTTAGCTAATAAAGATGACGTGAAACCGAGTTGTACTATGTTAACTCCGTTCCACCGTCTTGGATCACCGGATCGGTTTAAGAATAGATGTTGATGACAAAANAAAAAAAAAAAAAAAAAAAAAAAAAAAAAAAAATGACATGAAACAACTAGTTTTTTTTTTTTTTTAATAATCAACTCAGCGGAAATTTTCAATCAGTAACTCAAATAAATAATCAAATAACTCCACCAACAATATTCAATTCAATTTCAGAATAAATAAACTAACAATCTAACACCAAGGTTGGATAAACAACTTAAAACAATAAACTCAAACACCCTATAATCCTCTTCTTCAGCCTATATTCCGCGATCACTCATTTTTTTTACATACATTACATTACGAAAGAGATATATAAGTATTTCATAAATACTTAATGAGGCAATCACCCCACCTAGATAAATAAGTATTCCAGATAATTAACAATTTCAATAATTCCCATAATTACTAAAATAATTTCTTTTTATTGTTAAATAATTTTCATAATTAATTCATAATTTTTCAATATTTAAAATAATTTCCACAAATATTAAAATAATTCTCCACAATTATTTTTCACCGATATAATTATTTAAATCAACCATTAAATAATTAAATACCGGTTAAAACACCATTAAACCAATTAATTTAATTAAACCACTTTATTAAATTAAACCAACATTAAACCAACTAATTTAGCTAAACCACTTAATTAAATTAAACCAACATTAAACCAACATTTAACCAATTAATTTAATTGAACCACTTAATTAAATTAAACTAACATTAAACCAATATTTAACCAATTAATTTAATTAAACCAATTACTAAACCAATCGAACCACAACCGAACCAGCACTCGATGTCGACCGACACCAGTTTGGTGTCGCTCGACACCCGATTTTCAGAGTGAAACCAAAACGAATGAACAGTATGAGAAACACAACAGTTACCACTAAACACAATCAGACACACCAAATAACACATAAACCTCATGAACTTCAACCATAAACTCAACCACAATCAACCCATAAACAAACAAAATTCATAGATCTAGATTTTGCGAGCCTACGGTCATTCACTCATCTCGACAAATGATTAAAACGAGAAAAAGAGAGATGATGAACAGTGCTCTGATGAACAGTGCAATCGATAAACAGTGCTCCGATCCCAAAACTTCAAAACTTCAAAAATCTCCCAAATCGCCTCTTTTCTCCTCTGAAACTCTTTCATCTCGAAAACTGTGCTCAAAATACGGCCGCACATCTTTTATCTCGAGAAATAGGGTTTCCACCCCTAAATCGGTCCAAACCGGCAACTTAAATTGAACAAGCTCGATTTCACCCTAACCGGTGTCGACCGACACCACTTTTTGGTGTCGCTCGACACCACTTGCCGAACCACACAAAACCGAACAAAATCAATTTAAACCGTAATTTATTCTCGATAATCGGTGTTAACCGACACAACTCCTTGGTGTTGCTCGACACCGCACGAAACCTCCACTTTTACGTTCACGGATGTTACAATTCTCCCCCACTGAACTGGATTCGACCAAGAATCCCAACACAACACGTCTGCTAAGGACGACAAACAACATGTATACCAAAGACGACAACCCCGGCCCACACTGGCCAACTATAAGAGATCATCACCTGATCTCCGAGACTCACATCTAATCATATGTTATACGCATGTTTCCATGCATTCATTACTCTTAACTCATTATCACTCTGCTCATACAGAGACATATCCGGGAACCACCATCCCCACAAGAAACACAGGGAACCACCATCCCCACAAGAAACACAAGGAACCACCATCCTCACAAGAAACACAGGGAACCACCATCCCCTCGAGCAACCACCAGTATTCGATACTTATTTTGCGACTCGTTAGCCACTAATAAGTAAACATCCCTAACCATCTATACCGAGGTAGCGACCCTCAATATATCCACCGGAAAAACCACCATATCCAAAAACACATAATGAGCTATTTGGGGACACCACAGCCCCTAGAGTAAAATTCTGAAACGTCTATAACACCTCTGACTATAACTGCCTCACGAACCAACTGGTGAACACACGATATTCTCTAACCCGAAATACCACCACCACACAACCAATCACGGTCAACACAACCCATAACATCTGAAACTCATATTTATAAGGAAATCTCCATCTTATAAATTTCCAACAATGTATATCGTTACCACAAAACGAAAATACATAACCACAATAATACCAAACACCAAAACCAGAACTGGAACCACAAAGACGAAGCAGCTCACTCGACGACCCGCTTGTCGAACCACTTCCCGAACTTCAGCTTCATATTTGCGTCTGGCTCCCAAGTCTCCTGCTCTGTACCACTACAGTCCCACCGGAACTCAACAACGGCAACCTCTTGTTCTGCAGGACCTTGACTCTTCTCTCGAGAATCTTCACAGGAATCGCCGGAAACGAACAAAAATTGAATTGAACCGCAACTAACCAGGGCATTGGTTTACAGATGTTACAATAATGATGCTTTAACCTCTATACAGACCGCACAATAATCAAACAAGAACATGCACAACCAATCAGAGATGAACACCTTGCATAACGTATGAAAACTACACCTTGGTAAAAAGTTCACATAATCAGAGGTAACTCAAACCGATATACCATTGGTCCAACTCGTTCCACAACCGGAAGCGGACCCATAGCCGTGCACTCAGCTTGTTCTCTGCCATAGATCTGTGAGGATCCCTCAACATAACCATCTTGAGATACACTCTATTTCCAACCTCAACTCGAGCTCTCGCCTATGCCTAACAGTGTAACTCTTCTGCCCACCCTGAGCCTCCTTCATGTTCAGTCTCAAACACGGGTCTTTTCCGTCATTTCCTGAACACAATTAGCTCCATAAATGCTATGCTCCCCCACTTGGGTCCAGCATAAAGGCGTCCTACATGGCCTCCCATACACAAAAGGAGCCATGCCAATACTCGCCTGAAAACTGTTGCTGCATGCAACTCTGCCAAACACAATGATCCGCCCAATGGCCACCCCAAACCAACACACACACACATTCTCAAAAAAACCTCCAAAGTCTGGATAGTCCTCTCTTACCACCCCTCTGTCTGAAACGCATTCCAAAAATCTGAGGCGATTCTCAGATCATGGTCTGACACACTAATGGCTGGCACTCTAAGTAGCCTCCCAACCTCCCGCATAAACTTCCTAGCCAAAACAGCCGCTCCATCTGTCTTCTTAATGGCCAAGAAATGTGATGATTTGTTCAACTGACCCACAACAACCAAATAGCATCGGAAATCCACCTGGAACCGGATGCTCTACCTTGACCAACGAACACGTGTTTCACTTCGCAACCCACTCAGTCACATCTCTCTTCCTCCCGACCCAATGGTAATACCTCTTAAGATCACGGTACAGTGGTGCGCTGAGTTTTTATGCTTCAAACTGATACTATTCATAACCCAACCCACTCAGTGCACAGCCGTGGTAAGTAGGGGTCGAACACAAGGAGGAGAGATCTCGTTTCAAGCCTATGTTGATTGATGAGTAGCTAGAACATAAAATATGAGATTGTGGTGAACCTAAAATAAAAAGAAAACAAAGCAATAAGTAAATGAGGTTGTAAACAAGATAATAACGGTTAGGCAAAGGATAATCTTTGGAAACATTCAATGAAATGACATAAGATTGCATGGGATAAGTTTATAAACCGCTTTGAACTCACAACACTAATGTATAGTATTTCCACTTTCGTGGCTCCAACCACTATGTTTAAACAACCTAATAGACTCAACTTTCAATGGTTATTACAAGTTGTAAACATGCATTAGTGGATGCTCAAGTTGTGATTGTTCACTAAGTTCCTTAGGTCGACTTTTGGAAGCCTAAGACACTTAGCTCATCAAATACTAGTTTCGGCAATACAATAAGCTTTTGGAGAGTGTATCAACCTAGGATCGCATCATTAGGCGCACCTTCCTAACAATAAGCATTATGAACAAGTAAGGATGAAGATCCAATTGATGAAATCTCGTTTTATGCAATCAAGTTAATCAAATCATGTCATGAGTCCATCGATCTCCCTTGGCCTAACAAATGATCTACTCTGACATAGCAAAATCAAACAAGCAAGGCAATATTGATATTATTATGCAAGTATGTAAAAGAGATAAGGGATAGAAAAGGTTTCTCTGGTGAAGTACAAGTCGAATTCCCTTGATAACTTTCGATCCAAGGCATATCTCCGAATCCGTCGACTTTCCACTAACCTATCTTTTGGATTTTCCGACCAATATGTTGTTGTCTGGCTGCCTGTGAAGTTTGGTGGACTTTGGTCACACGGTTTGCGAGATAGATGATTTTGGCCTCCTCTTCACCCATTTAGTCAAGAAATTGATGCCGGATGGAGTATCTCCAATTCTACTCGACCGTTTTGTCATTTTCTTTGACCGAATTAATTTTTTATCATTCATTATCATCCCCAAGTGGTGCCCGCCTTGTTCTTTGTGCCTTGGTGTGGTTCTCCTTTGAAACTGCCTTTAAACGGTCATATGGATAGTGGTTGTGTCGATTGTCAAGTAACTCTCCTTTGTTTCTTCCTGTCAAACTGGTAAGTCTTGAAAAACACTTGAAATCACTTTTAATTTCAGTCTTAGATTTCCCAATTGAGATACCCAAGTAATCATCTTGAATTTCTCAATCTAAGGGTAAATTGGATAAACTATAAGAAACATTATGGGTTTTGATTAGGGATCCCAAGTTCAAAACATAGTTCATCATAAGTGAATTCAATGCATAATTCAGTTTGACATGTCAAGATATATTCTTATTCATTAACCATCAAATTTTTAAACAATTTGAACCATGAAATGAATTCAATTAAGAATAAGGTTCAAATGTTTATTAAGTAAATTTCAAAATGGTTATTGTGAAATAAATGAGAAAGAGTTACTTAATTGCATTGGAAATTTCACTTTGTACAAGGGTGGGAAACTTTCTTGTTTTACTCTCCTTTTGGTTTTCCATCATAAAAACATTTTTTTGTATTTTTATGCAATTTAAAAAAATTCCTGAAAAATAAAACTAAGTAGTTATGCATGCAATAATTATATGATGATTGAAAATAAAAATAAAAACCATGTGGGTTGCCTCCCACAAAGCGCTTGTTTTAAAGTCATCTAGCTTGACTCCCTTTTTTTATTAGGTGCGGATATGATCGGCCAAAGGATCTGGGATCCCTTTGGTCTCTTCACACTCTGGTTCAGGTGGCTCATGAGGTTGTTTTGGTGCTCTAGGTTCATCCTCTATGCCATCCTTGAAGACCAAAGCCCTCGAAAAAAGTTTTAAGTTCTTACCGAGCTTTTCCTTTGCGGTTGGATCATCTTTGAGGTCCGGATCCTTAGGGAAAATGACTCTTATGTGGGCAAAATACATAGGAACCGACTTAACAATGATAAAGGAAATATTCCCTTAAGATCTCTTTCTTTTTCTTTCGCGCCGCTTTTGGCTAGGGCGAACTTCAATCTTGGGCTTTTCTCGATAGGCTTCGGCTCGGGTCATTCTGTCAGACAACAGAGAAGGTTTGGGTTGTGCGACTGAACATGAAGGAAGCTCAGGATAGACATAAGAGTTACGTAGATAGACCCAGACGAGAGCTTGAGTTTCAGGTTGGAGATAAAGTGTATCTCAAGATGGCTATGTTGAGGGGTCCTAACAGATCCATAGCAGAGAACAAGCTGAATCCGCAGTTTATGGGTCCGTTTCTGGTTGTGGAGCGAGTTGGACCATTGGCGTACAGGTTAGAGCAACCTCAGATTATGAGAGCCTTTCACAAGGTGTTTCATGTATCGATGTTCAGGAAGTGTCTACACCCTTCTGAGGAGTTAGTGGCTAAGATTCCAAGGGATCTTCAGCCAGATTTGACAGTTTCGGCAGTGCCTGTGAGGATCCTTGAGAGGAAGGACAAGGTTCTGCGGAACAAGAGGATACCGTTGCTGAGAGTTTTGTGGTCTTGTGGCGGTTCTGGAGGGGACTCGGGAGCCAGAGGCAAAGATGAAGTTGAAGTTCAGGAAGTGGTTCGACAAGCAGGTCGAGGAGTGGGCTTCTTTCGTCTTTGTGGNTCTGCGGAACAAGAGGATACCGTTGCTGAGAGTTTTGTGGTCTTGTGGCGGTTCTGGAGGGGACTCGGGAGCCAGAGGCAAAGATGAAGTTGAAGTTCAGGAAGTGGTTCGACAAGC
>OVBJ01003807.1:0-10780 GCA_900406535.1 Noccaea bulbosa | reverse complement strand
GCAAAGGGTCTTTCCGACATTCAAATCACGAGATCTTTATATGGAAAGATAAATAAATGAGTCATCACCGCGGTGAAGTGGAATTGGGCAATTTAGAGTAGATATGCGGCCTCAGAGTTTTTTCTCCCAAGACATGTCCGTCTAGAGAGTAAGTGAAGCCCATGGAGCTTGGATGAGCAAAATGGACTGGGATCACTGTGGGTCAAGCCTGGAATTCATCAAGACTCAAGCCCACACCATATCACGCGATCAAAGGTGGCGGCCGTGCCTCACTCAAGATTTGGAGAGCAAGCTCACACAAGAAGAAGAAATGGAAAGTTTCCTCTTCTTGCCCGCGCAATAACTCAGCCGACCTAAGCCTCCTCTCAACTATATATACTTGCTTTTAGCCTCTTGTATCAAGAATCACGAATTTTCTCAGACACTTTTCCTCTCTGTTACATCTCAATAAACTGGAGCCACTTAGGTTGTCTCCTTGTTCTTTCTCTTTTGCATCTTGTACATACTCGCATGTTTCATTAATTTCAGTCTAGGTTTAGAGGTTTCTCTCTATGGAAGAGCCACGGTTTGATCTCTATCACTCCGCCTCTTTCCACTAGATTCATGAGATCCTCTCTACTCCTTTAGACTCATTATTAAATCATGGATCTTTCAAGAAAGACATGACAGNGATCTTTCAAGAAAGACATGACATGATAAGCCTTCGAGAATCGGTTGTTAAAGAAAGGGAAACCTTATGGTTCACCATCTTTATTCATACCTAAAGCTTGTTGCTAGAGTAGCTAAATAGCGACCTGATCTAAGGTTGATATACTCTCCAAAAGCTTGTTATATCTCCTGATCTAGTATTTGATGGGGAATAAGCCTTAAGCTATGAAAGTAGACAAGGGTTATTGTGAACAATCATTACTTAAACCTAAAGCATACCTCACTCTTCAATGACCATGTGACAGCTGAGTCCATTGGTTTAAGAGGCATAGGTGGTCGGAGCCACGAAAGTGGGATGATCACATTGTAGTGTTTTGAATTCATAGAAATCGGATTTAACAAACTTTTCAATCGACTTGGCTTATGTCTTTTACGGCTTATCTTATGATTCAATAATGTTGCTTTATAGACTTGCATTGTTAATTACTTTCTCTTGTAATATAGAAGCACAAAACCCTTGCATATTGTTGGTTTAGCTTAGCCAAATCTTTTACAATTGTGTAGTATGTAATTCGCATTCTCCTGTGGATTGACCCCTAAGTACTACAATTACATGTTGTGCACTTGCAACTATGTTTTGCTTAGGGTTTATTTACTTGCATTCATCCCACAACCTAGCATGCATCATTGATCAATCAACACAATAACACAATAACAGCTCAAGAACAACTCGAAAACTCAACAATAACTCAAACCCAAGCAAACTCTAGTGATTCACGGACCTACAGTCACACACTCACCTTAGAACAGATTGAAAGAAAGGAGAGATGAACGGTGAAGAACAGCAACATATCGATCCTCCAAACTCCCAAAATCACCCAAAATCGCCTCTGCCGTCTTATGGAACTTGCTTTCTCGAATAAGTGACTATCTGATGCGGCTACAGTGTTTTGTCGCGAGAAATAGGGCTTCCAAACCTCAAACCAGACAAACCAGAAATCACTTGAATCAAACCAGTCGAATTTCCAATAGCAGGTGTCGATCGACACCCTCCCTGGTGCCGGTTGACACTACACAACCAAAAACAGAAATCGAACACGCGATTTGAACTAATCCGGAAATCAATTCGATAACCAATGTCGATCGGCACTCCCTTCGGTGTCGATCGACACTAGCTATCTCAAATATTTTTACACACTTTCTACGGGATGGTTGAACCTTAGACCGACTGCACAACAATCAAACAAGAACATGTACAGTCAAGCCTCAATTCACACCTTGTAAAGCATGTTAAAGCCACTCCCGGATACTAAGTGTCATCCGATACCAAATCAAAAACCACACATCGGTTCACGGATGTTACAGATACCCAAAGGGTGTCGCTCGACACAAGCTACTATATGTCGACAGACACCAAAAGGTGTCGTTCAACACATCCCTGCAGACACGACACCAGAAGCTACGAAACAGCGCGAACAAATAGTAAAACAGCACAAATCAACACAACAACTCGATTAAACACTCTAATCAACCTAAACTCATCAAAAACAACTCAAAAACTCATCAGTCAAACAAAATTCTATTGTATCACGCACCTACGGTTCTCACTTTAGAACTGATTGGAAACAAGGAAGGAAGAAGGAAGCAAAGAAAAACAACCATAAATCGCTCCAAAACTCTAGAAATCTCCACAAAATCGCCTCCTTTGCCTATGGAAAAGTTTATCTAGAAAAGTGAGCTCCAAGACATGGCTACAATGTTTTTTATAGCAAGAGTAGGGTTTCCTTCGCCTAAACCGGGATAAACCCAGCCGACGTAAATCAAACGGGTCGATTTTCCAATAACCAGTGTCGATCGACACCCTCCCTGGTGTCGGTCGACACCACTCAACCAAACCTCGACACCCTCCCTGGTATCAGTCGACACCACTCAACCAAACCAACTATCCACGCGACAATCGAATTAAACCAGAATCGATTTGCAATAACCGGTCGGTGTCGACTGACAGACCACTTGTGTCGCTCGACACTAGCACCAAAATTCCAATAATTTGATTTACGGATGTTACAACTCTCCCCCACTAGACTGGATTCGACCTCGAATCCCAACAATATGTCTACCAAATACCACAAAAAACCTGGCCCCACCCGGCCAAGATCACTAGAGATCCTCACTTGACCTCTCGAGACTCACATTTTTCCTATATTATACGCACGTTCCCAGACATTATTACTCCCAACTCAATACTCTTGAGACCCACCCGTCTCTTCAAGAGATCCACCCGTCTCTCGATACCCATATTGTGATCCATCCACCGCAAATGGTAACAATACTAGCCACTTATACTGAGGTAGCAACCCTCACATATAAGTCTACTGGAGATCCACCCATCTCCTCTAGAGATCCACCCATCTCCTCTAGAGATCCACCCGTCTCTAGAACAGTACCGACTAATAATCTGAAACGCCTATAACACATATGACTACAAATCTCTCACGACCCAAACTGGTCTACAACACTTGTAACATCTGAAACACGTAACAAAATATGAGGCAAACTCCTTCTCATATAACTCAAAATGTATATCATACAACGAGAACGAAAAATACATCAATCCTAAAACAACAACTAAACAAAGAACGAACCACTTTCCAAAATTCATCTTCGTCTTTGCCTCTGGCTCCCAAGTCTGCTCCTCTATACCGCTACAGTTCCACAAGACTCTGAGCAACGGCACCCTCTTGTTCCGCAGAACCTTGACTCTCCTCTCGAGAATCCTCACAAGAACTACCGGAACCGTCAAATCTGGCTGAAGGTCCTCTGGTATCTCAGCCACTAACTCCTCTGAAGGATGAAGGCACTTCCTCAACATCGAAACATGGAACACCTTGTGAAAGGCACTCATAATCGGAGGTAAGTCTAACCTGTACGCCACTGGCCCAACTCGCTCCAGCACTGGGAACGGACCCATAAAACACGGACTGAGCTTGTTCTCTGCTATGGATCTGTTAGGGCCCCTCAACATAGCCATCTTGAGATACACTCTATCTCCCACCTGAAACTAAAACTCACGTCTCCGCCTATCAGCGTAACTCTTCTGTCTATCCTGAGCCACCTTCATGTTCAGGCTCAAAACACGGACCTTCCCCATCCTTTCCTGAACAAAAGTAGCTGCATATATGCTACCTCCCCCACTTGGGTCCAGCATAATGGTGTCCTGCATGGCCGTCCATACAAAGCCTTATAAGGAGTCATGCCAATGCTAGACTGAAAACTGTTGTTATAGGCAAACTCTGACAAACACAGATGATCAGCTCAGTGGCCACCCCAATCTAGTACACACATCCTCAGCAGGTCCTCCAAGCTCTAAATAGTCCTCTCTGACTCCCCATCTATCTGTGGATGATAAGTCGTACTCATATGCACCTTAGTTCCCATCTCTGTCTGAAATGCCCTCCAAAACTCTGAGGCAAATCTCAGATCTCTATCCGACACAATACTGGATGGCACTCAATGTAGTCTCACAACTTCTCGCATAAACTTTCTAGCCAAGACAGCTGCTCCGTCTGTCTTCTTGATGGCCAAGAAATGTGTTGACTTGGTCAACCGGTCCACAATGATCCAAATAGCATCAAACGTCCGTGAGATAGGCAATCCCACAACGAAAACGTGCTGCAGACTCTAGGGATCTATAAAGATCTGCACTGCACCACCATAAGGGTAAGACCTCCAAATCTTGTGCGCAAAGACCACTGCTCCCAACTCAAGATTGTGTGTAGGGTGGTTGCACTCACTGCAATGCAACTGCCTCAAAGCATAGGCAATCATCCTGCCCTCATGCATCAAAACACAAACCAAACCAACTCCTGAAGTGTCTATGTACACCACATAAGGCTTCCCCGGATCGGGTGATGCCAACACTGGTGTACTAGTCAACATCTCCTTGAGCTTCTCAAAGCTCTCCTCGCACTCCTGCGACCACACAAATGGCACATCCTTTCCTGTCAACCTGTCATTGAATGAGACATGCTCGCAAACCCCTTGACGAAACTCTTGTAGTAGCCTGCTAAACCCAGAAAACTCCTGATCTCTGTAGCACTACTCGGTCTAGGCCAATCTCTGATAGCCTCAATCTAAGCCGGATCCACAGAAACTCCCTCTGCATAAACAACGTGGCCAAGAAAACCCATCTCTTTCTGCCAAAAGCTGCACTTGCTCAACTTAGCAAACAGCTTCTGCTCCCGAAGCTTCTCCAAAAGTAGCCTCAAATGAATCACATGCTCCTCTGGACTCCTAGAATACACCAAAATATTATCGATGAAGATGATAACGAATACATGTAGAAAATCCCTGAACACATCGTTCATCAACCTCATAAACGCTGCCGACGCATTAGTCAAACTACAAGGCATAACCACAAACTCGAAATGCCCATATCTCATCCTGAACGCCGTCTTGCGAACATCTACATCATCTATCAGAATCTGATGATATCCCGACACCAAGTCAATCTTGGAGAACCAAGTATCACCCCTCAGCTGGTTCAACAACTCATCAATCCTCGGGAGTGGATACCTGTTCTTCACTGTGACTAGGTTAAGTCCCTGGTAATCGATGCACAACCGGAAACTGCCATCTTTCTTCTCCGCAAACAACACCGGTGCTCCCCACTGTGATACACTCGACCGAACGAACCCTTTGCTCTAGCTGCTTCTTCAGCACTGCCAACTCTGTTGGTACCATCCTGTAAGGTGTATTGGATATAAGAGCTGTCTCGGGCTCTAATTCAATCGTGAAAGGATCTGACCGAGATGGTGGCAATCCCTTTAGTGACCGAAACACATCCTCAAACTCCTGGACAACTTGAATATCCCCCAAAGCCACCTCACCACTGGATTCTATCATAGTGATCGTCGTCAAAAACCTCTTAAAGCCCCGCTCTAACATCTGCTCAGCCTGAATAGCCAAGATCACAAGACTCCCTGAAGTCGGTCTCACTCCCTGATAAACCAACTTTCCTGCATCCCGCTCAAACACCACTCTGCCTCTGAAGCAATCCAGATGGACCCAGTAAAAGGATAACCTATCCTCAAAATCACGTCATACAGCTCCACTGGACTGATGACCAAGTCTGCTGGCATTGACTGCCCCGCAATCTGCACATCCACTGTTCTAGCACGACCCGAAGTAGGTAGGAATCCACCACCTGCCACCTTGACCATGCCTGCACGCTCACCAGCGCTACTCAGGATGCTTCTACTCTCAGCATACTCCGAAGTAATGAAGCAATCAGATGTTCCCGAGTCAAACAAAAAGTGAGACTCTACACCGCCTACTAACAAGGTCCCTACACAAATCCACAAGTGTAGAGAACCCCTAACTCTATCACAGTAAAATAAAAGAAACATACAACACCAAAATTCTACCACTAAGAATTTACAAAGTCTGAGTCAAAAAATTTACTTGTGATCTGGCATGACTGATATATCCACATTTAACATGTTTTTACCTTGGTTTTTCTTATGTTTTCTTACCTAATAAATATGATTTTTGTATCCAAAAGGTAGTTTTCTTGTATATTGTGGCTTTGGGAAGCAAACAGGTCAAAATGGCAAAAAGAGGCAAAATGGAGCAAAAGGACTTCAAACAATGATCCATGCAAGTCTCCAAGTCAAGAGCTTCAACAAAACTCAAAATGGCCGGTTTCTGCATTCGGACAGAATCGAAGTACCCGAAAGATGATCGCGGAAAAAGGTCTCTCCGACGTCCAAATCCTATGATCTTGATATGGAAAGATAGATAAATGAGTCATGCATCAGGACAAAGTGGAATTGGGCCATTTGGAGAAGACATGCAGCCTAAGAGGTATTTTTCCCAAGACATGTCCGTCTAGCGAGTAAGTGAAGCCCATGTAGATTTGATGGGCGAAATGGACCAGGATCACTTCGGGCCAAGCCTAGACTTCATCAAGACTCAAGTGCACACACTTCACACGATCAGGAAGCGGCGACCTCGACTCATTCAAGAATTGGTGAGCAAGTTCACGCGAGAAGAAGAAATGGAAACTTTCTTCTTCTTGCATGCGCCTTAACTCAGCCGACCTAACCTCCTCTCACCTATATATACTTGCTTTTAGCCTCTTGTATATGATACCAGACTTTTATCTTTCAGAAACCTCTGAATAAACCGGAACCACTTAGGAGGTCTCCTAAGATTTGTTTTTCTTTCTCTTTTCCATTGTACATACTCGCATGTTTTAGCTTAAGTCTAGGTTTATAGATTTCTCTCTATGGAAGAGCCACGGTTTGATCTTTATCACTCCGCCTCTCTCCATCAGAGCCATGAGATCTTCTCTACTCCTGTAGACTCATCACATAATTATGGATCCTTCCAAGAGGCCATGATATAGTTGCCTTCATTAATCGGTTGTTGAATAAAGGGAAAACCCCATGGTTCTTCATCTTTATTTGCGCCTCATGCTTGTTGCTGGAATAGCTAACTAGTGGCATGATCTAAGGTTGATATACAATCCAAAAGCTTGTTAAATCTCTGGATCTAGTATTTGATGAACAATAAGTTTAAGCTATGAAAGTAGACTTAAGGATTATTGTGAACAATCACTACTTAAACCTAAGGCATATCTCACTCTACAATGACCATGCGACAGCTGAGTCCATTGGTTTAAGAGATATAGGTAGTCAGAGCCACAAAAGTGGTATAACCACATCATAGTGTTTTGAGTTTAGGAATCGGATTTGACAATCTTTTCAATAGATTCTAATGTTATTACGGTTTATCCTTGTTCATTTGATGTTGTTTGTATAGCTTGCATTGTTATTCACCTTCTCTTATAAAACATAAAACACAAAACCATTGCATATTTATCATTTAGCTTAACCAAATCTTTACAAATATGTAGAGTGTAATTCGCATTCTCTTGTGGATCGACCCCTAAATACTTCAACTACAAAGTTGTGCACTTGCAACTATGTTTGCTTAGGGTTTTTATTACTTGCATACATCCCACACCCACGCATGCATCAAGTTTTTGGCGCCGTTGCCAGGGAATGCACTGCACTTACACATTTATGAGATTAAAAGTTGAGACTAGATCTTTTGTTTCATGTTTAATAACTTTTTAACTTTTGTTTTCTTGTGTTACTTAGGTACTTTAAGGATGAACCATTACTCGAGCATGAGTAACCACTTTGAAGTACGAAACCCACTCCCCCATGAAGGCCAGAGACGGCCACATGATCTAAATCCGGCCGGAGACTTAATATCAATGCCGATCCCACCGAACTTTTGCCACCCGTTCTTTGCCGAGACCAACCGAGAAGAACATCATCACCATCATCAAAACCAGGCACCGGTTCATTATCATCATCAAGGCCGACCCCACCAACCACATCCTCATCATTACCGTTCACGCCCCAACCTTCCCACATATCAAGAACACGTGCTTAATAGGCGGAGAGATGACAATCTCAAAGTCATGATTGAAGACTTTATGGAAATCCAAAGAAAATCTAACCAAAGTCTTGAGACAAGGTTAGATTTTCTGAGGTATGACCTAGATGGGAAGTTTGGAAGCCTCTCTGACCAGATAGAGAGTTGAATTAAGATGCGTTGAAGTGGAGGAGAAGCTGAAGAAACAAGCCGCGACCGTCGGAGATAACACTAAGGCGATCCACCACTTGAACCTCAATTCAAAAGAGATGGATAGCCACCTGGATGAGAAGATCACCAGCCTAGAAGAGAACCTCAATGGTACAACCGAGAGTCTCAACTCAATTGCACTTGTGTCTCACCAAGCTAAGAAGAGAGCATTGGAGGTAAACCAAAGAGAGAGAGAGCTTTACTCAACAATGTTGGTATTGGTGGAAGGACAAGAACAATTCAAGATGTTGATCAACCACTTGAAGAAATATGTGGAGAATTACAAAGATTTACTTGAGAAGACCACACTATGGCAAGACCCAACCGGAGGAGTATCCAAAGGAGTCAAAGACCTCACCAAACGCTTGGAAGATATGGAAGAAAAGAGCCGAACTTCAAGGGACACAAGAGCGACCGACTCAAAGCCTAACAATGCTTTGGTGGCTTTTGGTGTTAGAGAAACCAATCCGAGAGTGGTTTGGGACGAGGATGAAAAAAGGGACAAGGAAAACGCACAGCAAGGATAAGAGGAAGAAGGCTGCCGGAAGGAACAGCTCTTGCTCCAAGATCTTCACAACCACCAGCACCAAAAGAGAAGACGAAGGCAAGATCATAAGTTGACTACACACATGATCACTTTAACTTCATGGCAAGAAGGTTCCCTTGCAACATGCCGTTTGATATTGCTTGCAACAAAAGCCCCTACCTACAAGACTTTGTATTGAACAATGATTGGAGTCTAGCCGAGGTGGAGAAAATATATGATGAAGCAAGAAGGAGAATGCCTAAGCCAAGGACACTACACAAGCTTCATGACCCAGGTTACTTTCTTATACATTGCTTCATCAATGGCAAATACTTTGATGATGCACTATGCGATTCCCGTTCAAGTGTGAACCTCATGCCGGCTGTGATAGCAAGAAGTCTTGGTCTTATTGATTCCATGGAGCGGACCAACATGGAAATAAAGTTTGCCAATAGCTCTTTATTTAAACCACTTGGAGAGGTAAAAGATGTTCAGCTTGACTTTGAACATTGCAGTATTCCAGCCGATTTCTATGTAGTTGCTATTGAGGATCCGGAAGACCAAGCTCTTCTACTTAGAATATCTTTCTTGGCAACAGCTGGAGCAATCATGGATTGGCCGAACAGGAGGATCTCATTAGCCAATGTTGACAATGATACTTATTATGTTGCTGCACCTCCCAGTTTCTCATCCAAAAGATTTCGGTACACAAGTGGAGGAGAAGGCTCACAACATCGGTACCTGATCAAAGAAGTGCTACAAGACAAGATGCACTTGGAGTCATCCAGTACCAGGTGCTTCTTACAGCCTCCATACATGCCTAACACTTAAGAAACACAAGGAGTCGAGATATAAAGACTTAAAACTAGCGTTCATGTGAGGCATTGAGGCAACCCATATTTTTCTTTTCTTTGTAATTTTTATTTTTAAGAACTTATTTATTGTCTTATTTATCTTAAAAAAAAAAAGAGGGGGGGGGGGTTTAAAGAAAAATGTTTTAGGATTAAGTACGAAATAAGACTATCAAAGGAGTGTTTAATACTTCATGAGCCGATTCAAATATTCAATCCCACCCCGTGATCCCACCCATGTCTAAGGACGATTGCACTTCATAAGGTAAGTATCTCTTAATAAGTTTTCATTCCATACCACTTTGACTTTCATTTGATAAGTATTTTGGATTTTGCATTTAATCATCATACATGGCCGGTTTGAAATGCTTTCACAACTTGTGTTTTTCTAATGAACACTTATCTTCACCTGTCAAACTAAAACTATGATTTCACTCCTATTGAACTACATGAAATGTTTGGAATCTCTAGTCAAGCTCCAAAGTATTTTCGTAGTTTATAGTTTTCATTTTAGTTTGAGAATTTTAAGATGACTACTTGAAAATCTCAATCTAAGCAAGTACCTAATGATGTTTTCAAGTGTTTTGCAAAGTTTACAAATTTGACAGGTAGAAACACCTTAAATTTCGATTCCCCTACAAACCACACGACAGTTACAGAGGGTTTCAAGGGAAAGGATAACCAAGGAACACGAACAATGCGGTCAGGACTTAGAGATGATAGAGGGGGATTAAAGTGACAAATTGGTCGAATAAAATGACTAAACGGTCGAGTGGAATCGGAGATATCGGGGCTGATTGGTTGTGGCTGTAGATTTAGATTTTTTGCTGTAAGTTTTAGGTTGTAGTTTTTTTGCTGTGGCTGTAGATTTTAGTGCCGTATAATTTTTAGTGGTATATATTGTATCATTAAATATTATATATGTAGCATTAAAACAGAAAAGTTTAGATATAGAAAAGCACTAAATAATTTGCTCTAGAAAAATTGATTTTTAGAGCTAATTTTTTTTATTTTTCAATTTTTTGGCTGTATCTTTTATTTTTTAATAGGGAAAATCGCATAAAAAACACTGAAGGTGGCAAATGATAGCACTTTA
>OVBJ01003806.1:0-10792 GCA_900406535.1 Noccaea bulbosa | reverse complement strand
GAAAACTTCTAGAAACAATAGATTAGGTAAGTTTATGATTCTCCTACATCACGGGGTGTATATAACAAGTTTGGATTTTGTTTGGAGTCTCTGGTGCCAATGAGGATTAGCTACCTGTCATACCGCCATACCTTGGTTAGAAAAGAGGAGAGTACTTCAATGAAATAAGAATTCACTGAAATAAGAAAACTCAAGGTCAAATGGTGGGTGAGCCAACTCCAAATGAATGTAAAATGATGAAGTTGGCTCCCACCTCAAGAACCAAGAAGTGATATTACTAAGCTATATAAGAAAGGAGATGGTTTAGCCATGAGCTTTCTCGAAGAACAATGTCTCACAAGGGCAGCGTTCGACGACAGAAACACAAAGCTAAATTGGAAAGGGGATAGATTGACGACAATAGCTCACAAGGCTAAGTTGATCTATGAGCTTTCTCGAAAGACAATGTCTCACAAGGCAATGTCTGACGACACAAACAGTATCACAAGTTCTGCCTTGAGCTAACCAAAGAAATAAAAAACTGTTAACGAGTGGTATGAGGCTCATTAAGTCAAGATCATGGTCTGGGTATGACAGAGTGAAGCTGCAAGTTGAAATCAGGATGGCCAGATACTACGAATCCGTAAAGAACTTGAAATACATTGATGCAAGTGCTGACTCAATCACTGTCTCCTTCACACAAAAAAAAAAAGAAAAGGTATTCTTTCTTTAAATTGAGATAAACTGATAAAAATTTTAAACTAAGAAGCTGATTAGTGACACATGCCAGATTATACAGGTTGTTGTTTTATCATGAATCGAATGAGTGTGGTTGCTTTAATTTTTGATCCATGTGCTGTATCAGGTTTCTGTCTTGCTAAATGTCACAGGAAAACCAAGTGGTGGTCCAGACCCAATTCGGAAAGTGGGCTCGAAAATCATGTGCATAGTGTGACTGAAAGCCCATGCAATGATGGATGTAGTTTGGGCCTCAAATACGAGGACGTTAGGCCCATCCTAAATCTAAGGGATATTTTAGCGGGGGAGAAATAGAAGGAATTTCAAAAGTCACAAAAATCTTCTCCAAAAGTTTCAAAACCCTAATCTCGAAATCTCGCTCCTCTGTGTTTTCGTGATACAGGTTCTCAGCCAACGACAATCCGTCTAATCAGACGCTCCGACAAGCATGATGAACTCCGGTGGCAATTTGAGTGAAGAGGAATTTCAATCAGCTCGCTCCTCAATCAGATCTGACATGCAATCGGCGGCCACGGCTCAAAAACCTACTCTGGTTGAGTACGATGACTCGGAGGAGTCCGATAATGAGAAAGATGAGGAGACTCCAGAAGTGATAGCTACACTGCTAGTGCAGCCACTGCATTCGATATGGAATGGAGAACCATGGACTGCCCCGACGATTGATCTGGAGCCGCCTCATCCCTCCAAGAAGCATCATGTCCCATCAGTGCATGAACAGAAATCAACAACGAAGGTCGATTCACGAGCTGGCATCCCAACAGTTAAAGAGTCGGAATCTTCACCTCCGGTGGATTCAAAACATGGAGTAACAAAGAATCAAAAGGAAGTTCTGGAAGATCTGAACCCGGGAGTTCATTTCTCGAGTACTTAGATCAAAGATGATCAGGCACGATCTGAGTCATCCGAAACTCAGATCAACAAGCCGAAAAAGAAGGACAGGAAGGTGAAACAGCAACGCTATGCGGTGTCATCAGAGGAGGAGGACGAGGAATCAGATTCTGAGGTTCGAATTGTAGCTACACGAAGGAGAATGGCACGTAGCAGCTCGATGTCACCCCCAGCCAAGACGCAGAAGACTGAACGGAAACCTAAAACCAAGAAGGGAAAGAAGTCTGCAGCGGAGAGGAAAGCGAAAACAAAATCTGCTGCTCCAACCTCTGAACCAGTCCACACAAGGACACTTCGCTCCGGGAAAGTGAGAAGCTCTGTACCAGTGCCACCTCCAGCCAGCTCTGCAAAAATCGACCGGAGCAGTGCAAAGTTAAGGTTAGAAAGTTTCAGAACCCGAGCCATTCACGCGGAAAAAGTCATTGATATGGAGAGTGAAACCGAATGGGGGTACCCGGCTATCATTGAGAATGCCGGATTTGAAACTACAGTTTTGGATTTAGGTAGCTATGTCGAGGATATCATCATCGAATTCTACAACAATCTCTCGTCTCAATTTGGTGACTCTGTTCATGTCACTGTAGGGGATCAGGAGTATGTCTTCTCTCCAACCATCATCAATGAGTTTCTTGAGATGAAGTCTCTGTCACCGAGTGAAGAGAAGGTTGAAGCAGATGTTGATCGTGTCAGCCTAAAGAAAATAGCAGAGCTATTCATAAGTGACTTGTCTGCGACTTGGTCAAACATGCAGCAGATTGGATCGATGCCCTGCTTTGCAGCACTAGTGATGATTGCATCCACGAACTGGCTTCCATCTACTCACAACAATCACGTATCTCGTGAAAGAGCCAGACTCTTGTACAAGATGTATCAAGGGATTCGAGTGGATTTTGGGAAGATGGTGTATGACCAAGTTCTCAGCCTTAGCACCCTACAGCGTAATGACTCTAGATGGTTGCTGTTCCCTCACCTGATCTACGGTGTACTCGAGATGCATGATCCACTTCCGCCTCATGATGGTGATGTTCTTATTCGACCTCGCTTTTATCGCAAGGACAAGCGCAGTGGAGATGCTTATGTAAAGAAAGAGGAAGCGCGGCTGCAAAAAGGGAAAGACAAGCCTGATTCTAGGACTTCGCGAGCTCCTTCAGCATCTACTTCACATACTCCAGCAGGTCAAGTTCACACAGTCCAACTTGGAGCTATTCGAATTCCCTCTCATCCGGTGAGCCCAGCAGCCGCAATTCAGGCGCTAGAAGACGCGATGCATGAACTCCGGACCATCACTGAAGCGATCCGTGACATTGTCACCAATCTGAGAGGTAAGTCTTCTATTTCCCTGTCAGTTTATTTTCCTTAACTATGCATCTGGTTATTTTTAACTTGTGTGTGCTCTCAAGCAGGGAGAGAACAGACTGATCCGATCCAGAGTGGCTAGAACTTATACATGTGCTAGTTTTGTGGGGGAGTAACCAAGTTGTAGTGATGAGATGTCTGTTTTTGAATTTTGTTGTGAACATGGTTATTTAGGCTAGAATTGTGGGGGAGTGATGAGAGTTCAAGTTTCAGTTTCCTTTTTGGAGTAACTCTTATGGTCTATAAAACTTTTTTAAGTTTTATTGAAGGTTATTCAGAATTTCTAGCTTGTGCATTCTGGTATTTGCGTATGCGTTGTGTCTCTGATTTGTTACAGGTGCTTGAGGAACACACAAAGCTAAAAAGGGGGAGATTGAAGATGCAGCTATCCTGACGGAGTTTCAGTATCAGACGAGAAGAGCAACAAGATGTGCACTTGGAGTAAAATGGAGCATGATGAGCTGAAGGCCCAATGGGCTGACTTGGAGATGGGCTTGGAACGACTAAGGACAAGTCCAGGAGGGCGTGTAGCAGAGCTGGACGAGGATATTTGGCGTGATCAAGAAACAAGAATATTTACATTCTAAGAGAAAAATAAGGAGGTAAATATTCTTGAGAATATTTGGAGTGATCTTCATGGAAACTCGAGTTAGGGTTTTTGAACACATGCCTACCTTGTATAAGTAGGATGTGCCGCCGTTTGTAGATGGCATTCAGAAAGAGAGAGCTTTAGCATTTGGGTAGATTTCCTGTTGGAAAACTAGGACAAAGGGTTAAGAGCTTGAGTGGTTCAGGGATTGTGTATAGATCTTTGAACAGGTTACTAGATCAACAAGGCAAGGCTGTTGTTATGTTTGTTTGAGAAATACTTGTAAGTAATCTTGAAAAACTACTAGTAATACTTTTCTTTGAAGAGAAACCCGTGTGTCTCTTTCTGTCTTATTGCTGCATCTATAGCCCTTGCATTTTCACAGTCTCTGCTGCTACTCATCGGCCTGCTCGGGCTACCCTCTGCCCTCACAGAAAGGTGTACCAATCCTCTGCATCTCCCTCATCATCTCAAGATAAGGCGGATGCCCAACAAGTGCAGCCCCATGCTGCCCAACAAAATCGGCACCCTGCTGTGCCCCGGCCCCTGGAGGTGCACCCGGAGCATGCTATGGAACCGCCTGCGGAAGATGTGCCAAAAGCTGAGTCAGTAGGCCCACATCCTGGTCACCTAGACCATGAGCTGGAGCCGCGCCCTCACCCCGAGCCACTCCAACTCCCACGCCACCACCGGCACCCAAACTGGCATCACCCGCCATCGACTGTGTCACTGATGTTGTCGCTCCACTAGGCACTGTACTCTCTGTTGAAGCCTCCGGTAAACCACGTCCACGACCCCGACCTCCACGGCCTTTGCCACGGTCTCTACCGCGATCTCTACAGGGGCGGACCCACTAAGGAGAAAGGTGTGGCACGTGCCACATGCTGTTTAAAATTTTTTCCTAATGATTTTTTATTAAATTTAATATATTCTTTAGTTATAAATAAAAAATAAGCAAAAGTGCCACAGCCCACAGCCCAATCTCAGACTTAAGAATGTCTGGATCCAATAAAAAATAATAAAAATGTCCAGCCCAAATAATTAATTAATCTAACCACAAGAAACAAACCTTATTGTTTTTTTTAATTAACTGTTGTGTTCTACAACGACGGCATCAACACATCGTCATCTCTCTATTAAGCTTTCTAATCTTTGTGAGTTGGTATTTACATTGATAATATTCGAGATGATGTGAGATTTGCTAATTTGGAGAATCTTGGAGATCTTGCACGAGTGATGGTAGAGACAAAGAAGAATTTTTCACATCCTCTTGCTTATCAACTTTTGAAGCTTGCGTTGACTTTACCTGTAGCCACTGCTACCGTCGAGAGATGTTTCTCTGCGATGAAGATTGTGAAGACTACCATGCGCAATCGAATGAGTGACCAGTTTTTAAATGATTGTTTAATTTGTCTTGTTGAGAAAGAACTATTTGATAATGTGACAAATGAGGTAGTAATAAAGAGATCCCAATCGTAGAGTAATTTTGTAAGGGTTTTTTGGTTTTTCTATTGTTTACAGACTTTTGTAGTTTTTAATATTATTTTGATAAAGTTTATTTATTTATGTGCCCCATATGAAATATATTTATGCGTCCGCCCCTGGATCTCTACCACGACCTCTAGAACCCGCTTCCATCTCACTACACTACCAAAAAGTACAGTAGATGAGCAAACTAGACAACACACAAAACAAAACCATAAACACAACTCACCGCGGAATCACTGAAAGGCCGAGAGGATGATACTAGACTACTAACTAACTAAAGCGCACTTAATCAATTAAACACATAGTCTTATTCATCCAATACTAACAGTCCTAAAACCATATACGCTCTGATACCAAAATGAAACAACCAAATTTTTTTTTAAATAATAATTAATCAAGTACGGAAAAACTCAATTAAAATAATTTAATAAATGATAATCAATTCAACCAACAGTAACCAATAAAATAACAATTGGTGGAACCTCAAACGACCCAAAACACCAGGGTTATAAAAATAAATCTAACCTAAAAATGGTTTGCTAGTCATAACATAATAAGCATCAATAACATCCTATCATCCTCTTTATCCCTCAGCCTCATTCCGCGGTCGAACATTCCTGTTACCTGCATCACATTAAAATAGAGATGCATGAGTATTTAAGAAATACTCAGTGAGACGATCACCCCACCTAGAGGCCAATTAGGCAAAACACGAGACCAAAGCAAAACAACAGCAACAATAAACAGCAACAATAAACAGCAGCATACGAAACAACAGCAATATTCGCAGAACAGTACTCGTGTCGACCGAAACTCCCACTGTGTCGCTCGACACCCACCCAAAACCCAGAAACCAACAGCAACCAAACAAGCACAAAAACACAAAAACACTAGGATTCAACCCCCAGAAACGATCAAATACACAAATAATCCACGAATAGCTCAAGAACAACTCACAAACTCAACAATCAAATAAAACTCTAATGATTCACGAGCTACGATCACGCACTCACCTTAGAATGGATTGAAAAAGGAAGAACGAGAGAGATGATGAAGAACACCGACAATCCTCTCCAGATCAAGCCAAAACTCCCAAGAATCTCCCAAAATCGCCTTTCTTTGCCTCTGGAACTTTTCACCTCAAAAAGTGTGAAGAAAACGCGGCTGGATTCCTTTTAATCTGCGAGATAGGGTTTCCCTGCCCTAAACCGGATCAAACCAGCCGATTGAAATCGAAACAGTTGATTTATGAATAACCGGTGTCGACCGACACACTGCCTGTGTCGCTCGACACCAGCCTCCATACCACCAGAACCGAACTAAAATCGATTTAAACCAAAATTTATTTCACAAACCGGTGTCACTTGACACCCTCCTAGTGTCGCTCGACACCAACTAACCAGAAGCCGTTTTACTAAAGTTAACACAATAATGACTCAACCTCTAGACCAACAGCACAACAATCAAACAAGAAAATGCACAGCCAACTAGAAATCAATACCTTGCATCACATAAGCAAACAACACCTGATCACTTGGTGTAGTCCGACACCACTCCAAAACAACACTTTTCGGTTTAAAGATGTTACAGAATGAAATTCAAAAATTACCATCGAATTTGAAATACAGAGAAGCATATTTGGAGAATTCAAAAGCAACATGTTCGATACTATTAAAGGTAGATCTAGAGAATTCAGAAACCCCCACATCTATGTAAGATTTTACCTGCCAATGAAGGGATTTTTGTTGTTTTTTTTCTGCCTTGTGAATCCAAAATCAGCGAGTACCAAGAGTTTTGAAAGAAAATCTGAAGAAGCATTACATAATTGATCTACTGAAAGGAATAATAAGTGAGAAACATGAACGGGAGAAGAAGCATTGGAAAGACAGAAAACAACACAAGTGAAGGTGAAGAGACGATGAATGTAGTTTGATTTTTTTTATTTCAATTCAAATGCCACGTGTCAAGCATTAGAGTGCTGACGTGTCACCCAAAGGGAGAGGGTTTATCGTTTTGATATATATTCCCTCTGTTTAATTATATATGATGTTTCAGTTTTTTCACAAATATTAAGAATCATTTAATACCAACTAAAATTTTAATAGTATTAACCAATAGTAATCAAATATTTAATTACTTTTAATTTTTTTTTTTTGAAGTTTGTAAAATGTAACATTCATTAATAAAAGATAACTTTAAAAATCTTGAACATCAAATAATAAAAAAATGAAAGAAAAAATTTAAACATCAAGGGGCTTATTGTATCAATGATTTGAAGTTATTTTGATAAATCCAAATCTAAAAAGTTTTAAGGGGATTTGAAAAATCTCACCTCATAAAGTGGTATTTGGATCTTTTTATTTTTAATTAGAAAATCTTTCACAAATCTCTCAAAACAGTTTTTGATATATTTTATGAATAAAATCCTATTTAAGATAGGATTTTAAAGAATTTGTACAAATGATTAATTCAATAACTTTGAATTTTAATTGATTTTTATAAATACTACATCCAATGAAAGATGATTTGGAAAAGAAAACAAAAATGTTCCTAAATCATCAATCCAACATCCTCAAATATTAAAGAACGCGACACATTGATAACTTCTTATACACCAGATCATTACATGTGTCACGTTAGTTAAGAACTTAAGATTATGATACATGTAAAATTTTATCCATTAAAATCTAGTGTTGATTGATTTTTTATTTATAATTCATGATTACAAATTTTTAAGGTTTGCTGTTATTCAATTAATATTTCAAATACTCCGTTAATATAGTAATGATTTTTAAAATTATTATGTATTAAGTATTTTGAAATGAATTTTAATAAAGTTTAATGAGTATATTGTTAAAAAAATCTAAGATATACTGAGATTTTATAATCCAAACACATGGATTCTTAATATATCAAAATTTCAGATCTAAAATATTCTAAAATCTAGAGAATAGTTTTCAAATCTACGATTGAACACCTTCTTAGAGAAAATCTCAGCATTTGTAAAAACTTGTTTTTTTGGTTAATTTGAATTAATTTAACATTCAATTCGGAAATGAAAAATTAAATAAATGTAGTATGAAGACTATTTAAGTGATACAATAATCTTATTACCATAATTTTGTTTGTTTAATGTATTTCAACACCATTATTGATACGTGGTGCCACTATACTTGTCTATGAAAAGATTTCCAGGTCTTTCGACAGTACTATAAAACCCGAACCTGATCAACAGATATGCAATTATCAAAAGTATCTTCAAAATGACAAAATCAAATTTGTTCCATGTAACATTGTTTGTTCTCCTCTTCCTCTTCTCTGGTGTTCTTGAAGCCACCCAGAAGAACCGCCTGCATCAACTTCAAGATTTTATGCGGTCAGAAAGTTCGCCACCGCGAATCACAGGACTGCGAATCCCACCCTCTGGTCCTAGTCACATAGCACCATGGCCTCTGGTCCGAACCAAGGCCAACATAAATTTGTGGTCACCATCACAACGTCTGGTTTTTAGAATGTTACCTAAGAACGTTCCGATTCCACCAATGGGACCTAGCAGGAAAAAAAACCCTGAGGCGCCAACACCATCAAAGAATATGTTTTAATTTTCTTTCTTTTCGTGGATGAATTTTCGTGTAATTGCTGATGTACCATAAAACCTCTAGCTATAATAATTTTCGTGTAATTGCTTATTTTCGTGGATAGGATGATGAAATTTCGTATAATTTTCCCTCAATGATTTTGTTTATGTGTTAAAAATAAATAATATATTTTCCTTGGAATCATTGATGATTCTAATTTTCTCGTATATTTTCATAAAATATGGGTTCTAAAAGATTTATTGAGGGATTTAATAATTTATAATAAAATTATTACTATTTAGAGGACTCAGAATCCAACGGATCAATGTAAGTTATTTTGCCAATTTTTTTTTGTGCCCTAGCTATTGAAATATGCACTTTTATAATGAGTTTTACAGGAAACCAAAGCATATGAACGTTTTTATTAGGATTTGTAACATCCGTAAACCCGAAAAGTGATTTCTGCGGGTGGTGTCGAGCGACACCAAGGCTAGTGTCGGTCGACACCAGTCCGAAATCACAATTCCCGATTCGATTTAAGTTGTGTGATTTTCTGGTTTGGGTTGGAAAACCCTAAGACTCGAAATAAAAATCGAGCAGCCGCGTGTTGAGACACGTCTTTCGAGGTTTCAGAGAAAAGTCATAGCAAAAGGAAGATTGGAGATTTCTGGAGAGTTTTTGGAGCTTTGGATGGTGATTCTAGCTGTTCTTCTCTCTTTTCCTCTTCTCAATCCTTAATCAAAGTAAGTGCGTGACTGTGGGTATAGTAACCCTGAAGCGGGATGAGAGATTCTGGCTTAGGATCACAATGGAGAGGATCCAAAGATCATATAAAGCGTTTTGATAGAAGAATAATCAGAAACGAACGGCTAAAATCCATGATGGGACGAGATAAACTGCAACAAGACAAAGCGGTTAAGCCGAGCATATGCGGACAAGCACACGATCGCGTGGGATGAAGCGACGACTGACCAAAACTGATCCAAACGAGGTGAAAACGTGGAGACAACAAGAAGAAGCCAAAATAAACAATCTGGTCGAGACAGAAGTAGATTGGGACGAGCAAAACTCGAGATATAAGTTTGACCGCTTGATGTCTATGCCAAAGGGCGGGAAAGCTTATATCAATGATCGAGCAACAGATTGGAGGGAACTGAGCATTGGCATGAACTGAGGAGAGTCTATGCCGCGCATTGCCATGGTCGGGACGATCAAAGACATCACGGATTGATCGACCAATAAGAACGTGAAAAGTGGTGACAATGTTTCCTTAGTGGGCTACACATGCCTTAAGAGAGTGAAATTGGTTTGTCATTAAGGAAACAACACTCCAACAGCTACAGTGGGTATGTTTTTGACATCCACAATACTCTTGACACCTAGAAGATTCCCATCTCATGCAAGAAACATAATGACACATGGAAGGACCTGGGTGGATGCATGTGAAGCGATTTGATACATAACAACCAAAATGTTTATGCAATGCACATGGACGTGATACATTGAATTTAGCTATGTTCCAGGAGAGATATAAGAGCTATAGGAGTGCAGACCTAAAAAGTAGGAGCTCCTTTTGATCAGATTATTCCCTTGGAACTTGCGAAGAAAGAGAGAAGAATGAGAAGTGAAAAAATGGCAAGAATGTTGGTTGCATGGTGATAAAAGGTTGTTATTGTGGTATAAAAGATTCAGTCCAGAGGACCAGCGTTGCACTATGAAAATGTGAGATTCAAAACAGAGCTAAGACAAGATGGTTTTGGTTGTAAAATGGTAATAGTAAACGAATGTAAACAACGGTTAAAATTCAATAAAAGAAAGCACTAGACCGAGGTAATTCGCAGGAGAATCAGAGAAAGCAACCGAATGACTATTCAGGACAATGATTGTAAACAGGTTTCAAACTCAAACATAAAAGTTCGCTTATCCACTGTCGTGGTATTAACGACTTTGCTAATCAACCTAGATGTCTAAACTGTCGTTTGAATCTAGTAGTTGGAAGCAAGCAATATAATCAGGTTCGATATGTTCATGATTCACCTTAGCATCAACTCTCGCAGGCTAAGGACGGATCGCTCACCAATGATTTATCTAGCAAACTATAGCTCTTTTGATGAATAGGCAGCCTAAGGATCTAAAACCGAATGATCAAATCGAC
>OVBJ01003805.1:0-10301 GCA_900406535.1 Noccaea bulbosa | reverse complement strand
GTCGCCCGATTGGGGAACTTAAGAGACGCCCCTATAACCTGCGTAATGATTGTAATCATCACATGCAAAATTGTTTTATTTCTCTTTTATTTTTGCGTTTCGTTTATCGTTATCAACGACGACAACAATCACACGCGCAGCCAACAAACATCACGCAACATTGAGGACTTTTTCGTCATAAACACCAACATTTCGTATAAATACCACATACCCTCTCATATACTTCTCTTTTAGCAAATTACGATCACAATACTTCCCTTTCCCTTCATTATCTCTAAAATAAATACCCATTAACAAACGAAAAGTTCAATTGTCCACAAAAAGATAAATCGAAAATTAAATAAGTCAAACCAATACTAACTAAATTTTTGTTTGCCTAAAGGGATTATTATTTGAGATAAATGTTTACCAATACAATTTTGTTTACTTCAAACAACTTTCTTAAAATATTATTAGTAATTTTCTATAAATGGAAAAATCGAATCGAATCGATATATTTTGAGTTGAATTTGGTAAAAAAAATCGCTTCTAAAAAAACGAAAAAGGAAATTTAACCAAAGTATATATTAAAAAAAAAAAAAATCGTATATAAATATGATCAGAGAAAAGATATCACTCATATGTGATTTGTCACACACCAAAACAAAGAAAAAAACCCTAAATCCACAATGTCAACAGCTTTGGGGAAAATCAGCATCGTCTTCTTCCTTGTCTTGCTCTTGGTGGGAGCTTCAGAAGCTCGCTACCGGCTGCTTATACATCCAATCGTTCTCCCACCAATGCGTGAAAACTATGAAGGAGATCATCACGTGAACACTCTCCGGAGAATCATTGACAAGGCCAAATCGACATACTTTGGTGTCACCGATGTTACACCATCTCTTCGCTTACCGTTGGTTTCCATCGCCCAATTCGGATTTTTCTAATGTTTATTTATTTATTATATTTGCATCTTTATTTAATAGTATTTGGTTTTGGTTTCACTCATTGTAAAAAGAAAAAATAAAGTTTCGTTTGAATCAGAGATTTCTTCTCAGTGTCATGAATTAAACGATTCATAACGATTAATTAGATGAACAAAACCTTCTAAAATAGTAGTCACACAAAAACAATGCAAATGCTAATAAAATTGCAAACTAAAAAGTACTAATCATGAGCTAATAATATATTAGTGAATGCTGTAATCAGTAATCAAAGAGAATACCACAATCGATTCTGTCAAAAGAAACTATATTAGCTTCGAGATCATAACCAACATTATAACTTTGTTGACTCAGGGCACCTATGACGCTCAAATCCTCATCCATGTTAGTGATTATGCTTAAGCAGAAACCAGGAGCACCAGTTTGAGATTTTATGAATAAGCTCTTCACATCTAAAGATAACTCTGCTCCACCGGAGAAGTGGAAAGTTACAATATAGGGAATCCTGATCCGACAAGATCTCGCTCAAAATCTCCAAGATAACACTGCATAAGATTTTTGTTGTTCCCATCTTGAACCACGGGCTTGAACCTTCCGTCCAAAACATTTTCTATCTCGTTCATCAACGCATCATACGCTTCCCTAACTATTGTTGTTATTGAGCTGCCCGTGTCGATTATTGTGCCGCCGTAACCGGTCTTGTAATCACGTTGGAAGATATGTGGATCGATGGGGAGAATTGTCCGGTCGATGCTGATCGCTTCGAGTGCCAAGTAGTATAAACCATTATGGATCTCTAACGGCGTTTTATCTCCCATAATCTCTGCACCGTCATCTCCTATCACTAGCACGTTGTAAGGGTAACTAGGGTTGCTTAAACTGTCGAAACAATATGAAAACTTTGAACCGAACCGACGAACCAACGACAAGTCACCATATCCTAGACCTAGGACTCCAGTCAGAGAAGACTGTGGAGACCCAACGTAGTTATCATTACCACAACCGAAAACCACATCAGGTAAAGTAGCTACCGACCACTCATATATCGTGTTAAACGTTAGGGTTTCCTTTGATAGTGTACCGCTGCTACGTGAACCGTCCATATATGTGATGGAGTAGCTGCAAGTTCTTGTTTCCGCATCGACGGTTAAGTAAGGGAAAGAGGAGAGAGAGGTTTCGCAAGGTTCTTTGCGGTAAGTGTAAGATCTTGACGGGTCGTAAACGGGAAGGTCTTGGGGATAACATGAGGTGCATGGACGGCATTGTAGCCATATATAGGAGATCGCTGGCGGTGTCCATGTGCAACATTTGTGTGACTTGTGGACTACCTATGGATACATTCGCCAAGAAAGCTGGTGGGTATTCTAGAGGGGTGATATGTGCAATGATATTGCCAGTTGCCTTAGCTCGCAAGTAATTTAGACGTTCGATGGAGGCTGCCTGGATATGAGAGATATATCGTTGTTCTTCTTGATGAGCATGCATTAAACCAGTGTGAACGAGATTAATATGAAGCCGAGGAGGACGGGTTTGAGGTGATGCTGCGAAGGAATCAAAAAAACAAAGGATGAAGAAGAAAAGAGATGTAATGTACATCGCCATTATTGTTTTAAGACTCGAAATTCTCTCGGCTGTATTTGTTGTGATGCCTTCTTGTGATGATGATATGTGACTTCCTTTTATAGCCAATTGTCTGCTTTATAACAGTTTTTTCCTTTTCTCTTAGAATGCAATTTTTCCTTTCTTCTTGATCTGTTTTCTTTTTCTCTTGTAGCAGAAAAAAAATAGAGAAGGAGATCAGGCCCATAAGTTGCAAACAGGCCCAAAAAAGTTTCTACACGTTACGTATATCTATATAGAGACACATAGTGACATAGGTCCATGGATCATCTTGATTTGCTTATTTATTACAACGGTCAAGTTATATAAGAAACAGATTATTGGACCTCTTAGTTAAGTGACCTATTATATCGTATCAAATTTTGATATAACAAATTCAATTACAAAAAAAATTAGGTGAGAAGGGATTAGTACAAGAATCATTATGATAAAGGGGCTCGTAATGCATGTGACAAATGTCCAAATGGAAACCACCAAAATCTTGACAGAAAAGAATAGTTATGATAATTAAGAAATGTGGAGAGAGAGTTGTTGGCTAAACATGCCCTGCAGTTTTTTTTTATCTATTTATATTCTACAACAATGTAAAAGAAAGGGAAGAAACGAACTCCAAATTTTATTTTGTTAATACCTTATCAGTCTTTCAAGTAACGCATCGAAGCAGGCAAACATGTGAGAATCAAATATTGTTTGGCATGTAGTTTAATATCTTTATGTTATGTCATGTGGATTGGGGACTGGTTTATGTTTGTTGAGACCGTCAATTTTAGACACTGATGCGATGGAGTTGTCAGGTATCGTACGTGGGAGGTACGCGACCGAGGTTGAAAAGTCTAGGTTCGGTGAAGTTTTGCTCAAGGCTAGTTGGCTTTGAAAAGTCCATGTCATAAACGAAAAACATTAGAATCAAAAGATTTTTGTTTGGTTTACACGTTTGTGAATATTGTATTTGCCTTCTAAGTCCAGTAAAATTGTTTTAAGACATGTTTTCAGAGATTTATGTTGGACAAAAAAAAGGAACGAATTTCATAAACAAAATTTTCGTGTTATTTAATATATTTTTCGAACCTAGTCCGACTTTTCACTTGTTTCTGCCGTGGGAATATAAAACTAAATCTTTGAATTGATGGTTTGTAAAAAGAAAGTTGTGTGAAATTCTTTCGATCAAAATGTCATCCCAAATCATAGATCAACAGAATATTTGATGTTTTTTTATTTCTCGGGGAATATTTGATAATTAAGAATCTCCACTGAGCTGTAGATCAATCTGTATTTTTCATTCTGTTGTCTCTGTGTGTTTTGTCTCGTCTTCACATGAAGAATTTCAAGTCACCTACTCCTCCTCCACTCAACTAATCATCCTCCTAAAAAAAGTTTTATTTATTTCTTGTTTAATCGTAAATATTTCAAACACGACACATCGAATTTGAATAATTAGAAAATCGAATTCCGTGTTGAATAATGGCACTTGTTTTGTTGATCATAGATTTTCTTTTGTCAAGATTAGGTCAACGAAAAAATTGGTGTTGAAAATATAGTGAAAGAGTTGCGATTTTCTTATGTTTGTGAGTGTCAATTAGGTAATCTTTAGCCGACAAAAAATCCAAAGAAATTGGAGACAACAAGAAGAACATCATCGGTCAAACGAACTCTTTTGTAGTCTACTTTACAAGAGTTCTTGTTACCAATATGGTCTCAAGTTGTGATGATGTCACGCACACACAGCATTGCTCTAAATTCTAATATTCTAATTTTCGAATTTCATTATACGTTCTTAAGATTTCAATCAATTGGAAAAAATAATGCGACCGAGAGTATATAAAATCTTTGAAATTTACTCACAGTTCCCAAAGATTGTAAATAAAGCTGTCATTCACCTGCTTTCGTTTTAATGTAGAAGTGGATTTGCTCGTCGTATATATTATTTGTAAATATAATTAATTTAAAGTACATTTTAAATGTTGTAAAATACGACAAAATTACTTACATTAAAATAAAATATCTGCTCATTTCACTACTATAGTAGTATATATAATATCTGATATACACATATTTACTAAAGAATGAGTTTTTTCTTAAAATATACGGAAACATTGTTTGGTTAATTTACTGTTTATTTTTAACATATTTTTTCAATCTACATGAAACTAATTTGATATCCACCGAGAAGTTAAAAATTGAACAGCTAGAAATGGTACAAATATGATGAAAAGAGAAATTGAATATCCTCTCTGGGTCCTATCCTAATAATCACTAATCAGTATGTCCATATGTGACTATAGAAAGTATATTGGTCGATTTAAGGAAAAATCATTGATGCTCATAAGTCAATCAATCACAAGAGATTTTAAACAGAAAATTGAAGATAAACACATTGTTGAAAAGATTTGAAGTATTTGAGATTAAATTCGAAATTTACGTAAATATTAAAATACTAATATTAGTGGAGCAAGTACGAGCTGCATCAGCTACATTTCAAAAATTTATTAACAACAACTCTCTCTCTCTCTCTGCTCCAATTTTCTAAAAAATCAAACCCAAAGTTCCAAAGTTTCAAAATCTCTCTGTCTCTCTCTCTCTACAAGAAGCTTGCGAGTTGGGTCCAAAGTTCCTCTTCATTCAATTCTCCTTCTTCTTCACCGCTTTTTTACTTTGCCTTCTCCAATTCCTTCAAAAGCACATCAATGGTGTGCTTCTTCTTCTTTCAGTACCGCCCCATAACCCCCAATGATTAACCCCTTTTCATGCGCGAATCCCACTCCCTTTCTTCGTTTCTCGAGAAAGCCAAATGTCTTGGTCAAAAATCCCTTTTCTTTTTCCCCGGATCTGTTCTTAATCCGCTTTTAAATCTCTAAGTTTAACCCCCTGAGAGACACAAAAAAGGAGCAAACTTTATTTGAATTTACATCTCTCTGTTTCAAAGTTTCGATTTTTAATTCGACTCCGCCATGGTTACAGAAGCTTGGATTGTGAAAATGAGGAACCAAGTAAGTGCCAATCTCAAACACGCTCTTCTCTTAGAATCCCCCTCCGCAAAGAAACCCTCTCTCCCTAAGCAAACAATCGGAATCTTATCCTTCGAAGTAGCCAACGTCATGTCCAAAACCGTCCACCTCCACCGTTCCCTCTCCGACGCAGAGATCTCGAAGCTCAAATCCGACGTTTTCCGGTCGGAAGGAGTCAGAAATCTGGTGTCTTCCGACGAGAATCACCTCCTGCACCTCGCCGTCTCCGAGAAGCTCGACGACTTAAGTCGCGTAGCTAGCGTCGTGTCCAGGTTAGGTAAAAAGTGTAGCGAGCCTGCTTTGCAAGGGTTCGAGCATGTCTACGAAGATATAGTGAACGGGGCAATCGATTTTAGGAAATTAGGGTTCTTGGTGAAAGATATGGAGAGTATGGTTAAGAAGATGGAGAGATTCGTTAACGCTACTTGTAGTCTTTACTGTGAAATGGAAGTGATGAATGAGCTTGAACAGGCGGTTGTGAAGCTTCAGAGGAGCCAACAGCATCAAGAGAGTGTTAAAGCTTTTGAGCAGAAGCTTATGTGGCAGAGACAGGACGTGAGGAGTCTCAGAGATGCTTCGCTTTGGAACCAAACTTACGATAAGGTTGTTGAGATGTTGGCGAGAACGGTTTGCACAATCTACGGCAGGATTGAGACTGTTTTTGGTAAAAAGGATTCGACTTTGAAGAGAGATCGAAGCAAGAACGAAGGGAACAAGCAAGATTTGGATTTGAGAGGGAAAAAGGATTGGACTTTGAAGAGAGATCGTAGCAAGAACGGTGCGAGTAAGCTCGTGAACTCGAGAAGAAGCGAAGCAGAGGAGTTTACGAGTGTAGGGGATTTCAGCTTCCCTTGTGGGACTAATCCTGGGAGGATGTTCATGGAATGTCTCTCTGTTTCTAGGACTAATGATGATGAAGATGATGATGATGATGTTGGTCGGATCAAGATTCCTTCAAAGTTTGGTTGTAAGAGCAGATCAACAGAACAAGCTTCGGTTTCGACGATTGGAGGGTCTGCTCTGTCTCTACACTACGCAAACGTTGTGATTGTGGTGGAGAAGCTTTTAAAGTATCCTCATCTCATAGGAGAAGAAGCAAGAGACGATCTTTACCAAATGTTGCCGACGAGCTTGAAGACGTCCTTGAAGGCTAATCTCAGATCATACTTGAAGAACGTTTCCATCTACGACGCTCCTCTAGCGCACGATTGGAAAGAGACGATCGACGGCATACTCTCTTGGCTTGCTCCTTTGGCTCACAACATGATCAGGTGGCAGAGCGAGCGCAACTTCGAGCAGCATAACCAGATTGTGAAGAGGACCAACGTGCTTCTTCTGCAGACGCTTTACTTTGCTGACAGAGAGAAGACGGAAGCTGCGATTTGTAAGCTTCTTGTAGGGTTAAACTACATTTGCCATTACGAGCAGCAGCAGAACGCGTTGCTTGATTGTGCGAGTAGCTTTGATTATGAAGATTGTTTTGAGTGGCAAAGCCAATGCCGTGCAGCTTACTTGGACTAACAGTTTGGTTTTAGTGTTGTTTTTTTTTATAGATAGTACCATTTGTTTATGATTCAACACAATGTGAATATATCTAAAAATCTCTTTAGTGTTTGTTTGCATACATAAGAAAAAGATTGTGGAATTGAAACTCAGTTGTTAGTTGTTAGTTGTTACTTGTTCCAATCGTAGATATGGTGTAAAATCTTGGTTAAATGAATGTTGATAAATTTTTGCAGACGGTTAATAAAGCCAACCAACTCAAGAGAGATGTGTTAGGTGAAGAAGGCATTAAAAATTTGAAACCAGAGAGAGATTGGGTAGAGAGAGTGCATTGATGATGTTTTTTGAACCAAGCTTCACATTTTTGTAGTTGTGGTTTGAGAAATTTTCATTAATTACTTGCAATTGGTTGTGTTCTGTTGTGTGTAGGAATGAAAAAAAGGAAGATGTTTGATGGAATATTTAATGGGCCAGGCTCATCGATTTTGGGCTTGAACGTATACAAATTGACTCAGAAGTATCGAAGATCAACCTTATTCAACGTCTAGAAACAGAATGTTCCTTTGTTACAAATGTGTAAACCTGAATATCGTTTAAAAATCAAGAGTTATTTGATAAGAAATCAAATGGAAGAACGTGTAATATATACTGTGGTCTTGTTCTTGATTTGCCTTCTACATATTTTTGTTCTTAACAGTTAACACTTGAATTCTGATAGAAAAACCTGATTAGTGTCCGAAAGTTTGTTTATAGACTCAGTTCTAAAAGGTTGAAATCGTATTATTCAAGAAAGTTTGGGTATCCTTTAACCTTATTACTTTCATTAAACTTGTAGCCTCTTTCTCTTTTGATAACTCATGTTGTTTTTTATTTTATTTTTTATTAAGGAACAAAAAGGGCTCGCGTGGTGTGAACCAAAAGGACAACAATAGAAGATAAAGACTTTAATGTTAGCAGAACCTTCATTATCGTTGGTCAATGACGTGATCATAAGCAGACAAGACTTAAGCTATACAAAGAGTACTACGCTATCCCAAAATATCCACTTCTTGTCTAGTGGTTGTATGTTCCTCGTGTTGTAGTTAGAAGTAGAGAAGGTTCTTTTCATAGTCATCCAAAGTGACAAAAAAAATATCTAGAGAGACAATAAATTTATATGTATGTTCACATCTCGGTAATATAACACATGCCTCGGTCCCTTTCGGTAATTGTTCGAGTTCGAATGGAATAAATAATACACCGAACATCATTACTATTTGGCTATTTGCTAGTGTACGATTAGTGTGTGAATGGATATATATCACATTCCGGAACTTTGAAGACTTTTCAGCTCTTGCAAAGTCATTTGCATCACTTGGTCGGCTATTTTGACTAGGGACGACCAACTTTGGTCGTGATCTTGTGGCTCACGCCATTATTGTTTCTGCAGTTCATAATAGCCGCATATACTCAAATAAAGCAATACGAAGGAACTCGGAAAGGTTATTGAAATTTGTTGATTTATTTATTTCTGTAAATATTTTGTTGTGATAGTTTATTTTGGAGAAAAGGGTGTCTTTTGTTGTGAGGGTTTTCATAAGCGATCATTGACTTTTAATCATGTTTGTTTTATAGTTGTTGATAATAGTAACAGATTTAAGCAATTAAGGCCCTGATTGGCAATTTGGCTTTGAAAGCTTTAGGGACTTTAGAAAATTTTAAAAGTCTTTAAAACCATATTTTATCCAATCACACTTTTAAAGTTTTAAAGTCTTGAAAATCCTTAACTTCCCTCCTTAAAATTCTCACAGCTCATTTTTATTTTTTTCCTTCACAAATCGTGGCTTTTTCTAAAAGCATAAAAATATGACTTTTAACATTTTCTAAAGCCACACTTTTTCTTTTAAAATTAACAGTTTTCACAGCCACACTTTAAAATAAAAAACTAACAGTGAAAGTCTTCAAAGTCTTTACCAATCACAACCTAAACCATATTTTGGCGAGATCATTTTATTTAAAATTTTTAAAACGATATATTTTGGTGGTTTTATATCTTTGCCTCTCCGGTTGTGAAGCTTAGTTTCCTTCGTTTGGATTTATTTTCTGGGAATTTCGTGATATTCACCGGTCTGGTTGACATCTAACATGGTAAGAGAAAAAAATCTATCAAAAACCTATCGTCAAAATATTTACAATTTATATAAGTTTTACTTTTGGTTTTTTTTTTTTGGTAATGCAACGGGAGACAAAGCCTTCCATGATTTATTAGAACTAGAAAAAATAAAACTACAAAATTACTTATCTATAACGCGTAATCCCGATCTCATCTTCCCACAAAAAAGACTCCAGTGACGGAGGTACAACATCAAATAAATGAAAATCAAAAGGTAATGAAAAAGCATGGTTCACCAATCCATCTGCAAAACGATTAGCTTCGCGGAACACATGAGAAATACGAACTATCCAGTCTTTCGATAACATGGCACAACCGTACCAAGATCTCCACCTGTCCCTGTAAATTGTTCAATTTTTACTGTTAGTCTAACTATTCTTTTCTTCTCTAAACTATTCCACTCTGGACAATTAGGAATATAGGATGCGTCCGGGAAAATTATGGAATCTTGAATGTAAAGTGAAAGTGATCATCTATCTGGCGATGATGGGTTTTTACTATAGTTGTCAAATAATTACTCCAGTATTTTAAGTTAACTAATGATTAACACTATTCTAGAGATTGTTTGGGTCGAAGAAAACAGATGTATAACTGATGTCTTGCGTTTTTGACGCATTATAACCTTCGTTTTCAATAGATTATCGAATCTTTCTAGTGTTTATCGAGTCCTTTTCAGGTCTAAAGACAGTCTATGTGGACATTTGGAAACAAGAAACCACGACGAGTGATAAATGGGAAAATGGAGCGAAAAGGAGCTACACTCTATCAAACTCGACATGCACCGTGCACTCGAGCTCCGCAACCCCCACTCGAGCTCCGCGAGTCCCACTCGAGCTCCGCGACCCCCACTCGAGCTCGGCGACCCCCACTCGAGCTCCGCGAGTCCCACTCGAGCTCCGCGACCCCCACTCGAGCTCCGCGAGTCCCACTCGAGCTCAGCAAGTCCCACTCGATCGACCCCTGTTCGATTGAATCCGGTTCGATCTCGGTTCGACATTCGATCGAGTTCCGCTCCACCGTTAGATCTCCATCTGATCTCGACCTTTTGATCAACCGAAGAAACGCGGAGCTCGACTCCTGATCTATTTTACATTTGTT
>OVBJ01003804.1:0-10699 GCA_900406535.1 Noccaea bulbosa | reverse complement strand
CGCGCAATAACTCAGCCGACCTAAGCCTCCTCTCAACTATATATACTTGCTTTTAGCCTCTTGTATCGATATCAGAGATTTTTCAGACCTTTTCCACTTTGTTACACAGCAATAAACCGGAGCCAATTGGGGGTCTCCTTGCTCTTTCTTTTCCTTTTGCATCTTGTACATACTCGCATGTTTCATTAGTTTTAGTCTAGGTTTAGAGGTTTCCCTCTATGGAGGAGCCACGGTTTGATCTCTATCACTCCGCCTCTCTCTTAGAATCATGGGATGCTCTCTACTCCTTTAGACTCATTATTCAATCATGAATCTTTCAAGAAAGACATGACATGATAAGCCTTCGAGAATCGGTTGTTAAAGAAAGGGAAACCTTATAGTTCACCATCTTTATTCATACCTAAAGCTTTTTGCTAGAGTAGCTAACTAGCGGCCTGATCTAAGGTTGATATACCCTCCAAAAGCTTGTTATATCTCCGGATCTAGTATTTGATGGGCAAATCGCCTTAGGCTATGAAAGTAGACCAAAGGAGTTTTGTGAGCAATCATTACCTAACCGTAATGCATGTTTCACTCTACAATGACCATGCGAAAGCTGAGCCCACTGGTTTAAGAAACATAGATGGCCGGAGCCACGAAAGTTGGATGGCCACACTCTAGTGTTTTGAGTTCATAGAAATCGGATATACCAAACTTTTCAATCGACTTGTCTTATGTCTTTTACGGTTTATCTTTTGGTTCAATAATGTTGCTTGTATAGTTTTGCATTGTTATTTATTCTTTCTTATAAAACAAAAACACAAAACCCTTGCATATTGTTGATTTAGCTTGGCCAAATCTTTTACAATTGTGTAGTATGTAATTTGCATTCTCTTGTGGATCGACCCCTAAGTACTACAACAACATGTTGTGCACTTGCAACTATGTTTTTCTTAGGGTTTATTTACTTGCATTCATATCACTACTAAGCCATGCATCAAGTATTTTGGCGCCGTTGCCGGGGAATGCATTGCATCTACACGTTCATGAGATTAAAAGCTAAGCCTAGATCTTTCATTTCATGTTTACTAATTGTCTAACTTTTACCTTCTTGTGTTTCTTAGGTACTTAAAGGATGAGTCATTACTCCAGCATGAGTAACAACTTTTAAGAATGAAACCAACATCCCCATGAAGTCCAGAGACGGCCAAACCATCCAAATCAGGCCGGAGACTTCATCCCAATGCCGATCCCACCGAATTTTCGCCACCCACTCTTTGCCGAGACCAACCGAGAAGATCATCATCATCATCATCAAAACCGAGCACCGGTTCACAATCATCATCAACGCCGACCTTACCAACCACCTCATCATCACTACCTTTCACGCCCCAACCTTACCCCATACCAAGAGCATGCACTTAACCGGGAAAGAGAAGACAACCTCAAAGCCATAATCGAAAACTTCATGGAAAGCCAAAGAAAATCTAACCAAAATCTTGAGACAAGGTTAGATTTCTTGAGGTATGACCTTGATGGGAAGTTTGGGAACCTCTCAGACCAAGTAGAGAGAGTTGAATCAAGATGCATTGAAGTGGAGGAGGAGCTAAAGAGACAAGCCGCAACCGTCGGAGACAACACTAAGGCAATCCGCGACTTGAATATCAATTCAAAGGAGATGGATAGCCACCTGGATGAGAAGATCACCAGCTTAGAAGATGACCTCAATGGCACAACCGAGAGCCTCAACGCGATCACACTTGTAGCTGATGGGAAGTTAACCAAAAGGAGCGAGAACTTTACTCGACTATGTTGGTGTTGGTTGTGTGTACTGGAACCTACACAACAAAGATTAGTAAATAGTATTCTGAGGAACTAGAAATTCTAATAAGTATAACACAAGAGAAGATCCAAAGATGGTTGTTGATGTAGTCTGTAAAGCGTTGCATGAGGTGATGTATATGAAAAAGTGGTGGCTTAAACAATGAGCCTTGATATCTTTTTATACAAGTTTCTAAACCGGCTATACGAGAATCTCGTGAGATATTCTTGTAGATTTGATGTTATCTCTTGCGGCGCCGCTAGGCCGATGCTTGCAATCATCTAGGGCAAACCGCGAATCTCCGTTGTGGGCTTTGGCGCGGATCGTCAAAGCGGATGTTAGTTCGGCCCATAACGTGTAACAACTTGGCCCATTCGTCTCGTCAATGCACGATTCTCGGTCCGTTGTCGCGTAACTCATCGAAATGGTGACATGACTCCGACATGAGCTCGCCATGATGACGCCAGTCTGTGCAGCTGGTTGCAACGACCGTTTCGACCTATTGGCGACTCTCCACAGTTCGCACGAGCTTACCGCGCAATTCACCGTTCATCTTGACACGGTTACAGCTCGCCGCAGTCCGTCGTTACACGTTCTCCAGCAGCTCGTGGTGTTTGTGGCTCGCCGTATCTCTCTCTATTACATGTAGTGCTCCCGGTACGCGTATTACGACGATCTAGCTCACGTCTTTGATCGTACTTTGCAGAATTGGTCGTTGAGCTCGTCGGGGAGTATTCTGACCCCAACAGTTAGTCCCCCAGCTCGTTAGTCTTAATGTAAGAGTGACGAGCTAAAGAAATGAGGGTAGAGGTCAACGAGCCAAACATGACGGCAAACCAAGATCCTTTCATGCGCTCTTCCCGTTCTTTTTTCAAATGGATCGCGTTGTGATGTCTGGCCCTTACTATTACTTTTATGGAGAAAAAAGAACCTTTCATCTTCGTCTTTTTCCACCTAGGCGAGCCAAAATCAGTAGCGAGCCATAACAGTGAGTCATCATGACTAACCAACGAGGCATCTTCATATTGTAATTACTACTCCTTTACAGCTCACTGGGTAATGAATTACAGCTCATGTCGGTTACATCTTTTGGGCCTCCTCTTTAAACATTCACCAATGTTAGGCCTTTTAATTCTGATGGGCCTAGCCCAAATCATTCTTCTAAAGAAGAGCCTCTCGTTTTGGAGATAAGAAATACCTTTTCTCCTTTTTTATAAGATCGAGCTTTACTCCTCCCTCGTCATTCTCCATCCTCTCGTCTCAGCAAAGGTAAATTCTCTCTTCTTTCATTCTCCTCTTTGCTTCTCTCTCTAGATTTTTGTTTCCTTCTGCCGTTGATCTGTTTTCCGGCGAACTGGGAAGATCTATGTGGCGGATTCGGGTCGAACTTCGAACAACCCAGCCGTGTTCTTCGTGTTCTTCAGGAGTTCTTCATGTGTTCTTCACGAGTTCTTCATGAGTTCTTTGTTTGATCTGGAAACGAGCCGGTTTTGGATCCGTCAGTAGCATGTCTTTGATTTGTTGGAAGAATTTTATTTTTGGTTTGTGGGATTGACAAACAAGGCCACGAGCTATGGAGCAAGCCACCGGATCTTGTTCCTACGCGAGCTGCGCATTCTTCTCCGATTTTGATTGCGGATCCGTGGTGGTATACGCTTGATTTGCTTGAGAAGTTTGTTTGATTTCATCAAGTTGTTCGTCACACTCTTGATTCGCCCCTCCCTTTTTGGGCGAGCCATCATCTAGAGCTCTTCCGAGCTAAGGCTCGCGAGTTCCGAGCTTTGTCTTGGATTCTTGTTTGTCGCGAACTGCGAGCTACTTCGATTCAGGTTGTCGTTTGGAACAAAACGCGAGCTACTCTCACTTTGTTTGTTGCGAGCTTTGAATCGTTTTGACTTGGGCCCTCGAGCGAGCTGATGACGAGTCGCTAGCCTTCTTTCCGTGAGCTGCGAGCCAGTGGTTCCGGTTAGGAGCTCGAGCGAGCTACGAGTCTTTTGGCTTGCTAGTTAGTGGTTGATTGAATAGCTCTTTTCGGTAGGAATGTCGGAGCGAACAAAGTCGCTTGATTCGGTCGATTCCACGAATCTCTCAGGTCCTCTTCGTCAACGAGTCACTCTTCCATTGAGAGGTGAAGCGAGCAGTTCTGCGTTACCACGTCGAGCCGTCAGCGACCCCGTAACAGTTAAAGACGAAGAAGACTTTCCTTCGTTTGATCCTTTAGTGGAAAAAATAAGGTTGGAGTTTTTTCACGGCGGGAGAGCTGCTGGTCCTTCGCGACGAAGAGCTCCACGAAAAAAGATGGTTGCTGATACTCCGGGCTCCACTCTGTCTACTCCAACGTCTTTAGCAGATTTACGAGCGGTTTTCGGAATCCCGGAAGATGTTGAGTTCCTACTTCCCTCTCCGAGCGATCGAGCTGAGTTTCCACCTGAGAACTACTTTACCCTTTACGAGAGCTATTTCAGTTTGAGCTACTTGTGGTTCCCCGTTCCTGAGTTGATCCTGCGATTCTTGAAGAAGTATAGTCTATCTCTTTCTCAGATAACGACGCGCGGACTCCGCCACTTAGTTGGGATTTTGGTTCGGAGTTATGAGTGTGACATTGAGGTCAGCGCCACCCACTTGACATGTCTTCTCGAGTTTCGTCGCTTCAAGAAGACAAAAATCTATTACATCTCGAACAAGCGAAATTGGAAAATCTTTTCTGACTTTCCGAATAAGGATTCGGATTGGAACAGTCACTTCTTCTATGTTTTGATCAACGAAGGGTCGATTCCTGAAGATTGTTTTCATTAGGTGAAAACGAGCTGGGAACCAATTGATAGCCGATCGATTTTTACGTTGTGAACTCATTTCGTTTTTCTCGTTCTAACGCCTTGTCTTTCATCTAATTTGCAGTTCGTCACTTGGTTCTTCACCATCCCCCGGACTTGTTTGACGTCTACGAGCAGCTTCGTGCGGAGAGGACTCTTTGGCAGAGAAACTTTTCTTTGACGCGCGTAGAGAGGGCGAGAGCTAAGCTGCTTGGTATTTCTCTTTCGGGCAATAGTGCAGATTTAAGTCATTCTCGATCCGATCCAGAGATGCATCCACCGCCATCATTCCGGCGCTCGCGTGAGGAGAAAGCAAAACAGATTGTTGACCCCCCAACTCCCGTTGTGCGGAAGAGTGCATCTAGTGTTAAGAGGAAAGCTAATGTGTCTGGTACTAAGAGTTGTGAGTGACGCTCCACAGTGATGGGTATTCCTTCTACATCGGGACTGCTGTCTTCTGATCCTCTGAAGGGAGAAAGTGAAAGAGTTACGAACCGCAAGCGTTCCACCGGTAGTGACGCGAACCCGAAGACGGTGGTAAAAAAGAGGCGTATCATCAGATTGCCTGTTGACAAGGCGCCCATCTCTACTTGCGATGACACCTCCGATCCTACTGGTCTCTTTTCTCGGTGTTCGTCCTCTCAGGTTAAGCTTCCACCCTTGGGATCCATGAGGCTTCCTCAGTCTTTCAGCAAAGTGTCTTCGCAAGGAACAAAGGTATTTTGGTTTTGTGTTCCTCTTTTAGCCTTTTCTCCCCTCTTTATCTGTTGTAACGCCCTCTTTTCTTCACGGTTGCGATTTTGATAAAGGCGGTTCATTGTTTGATGTTTACAGTTTGTTCAATCCATTTACGAGTTGATTGCTGAGTACGAACCTAGAGCTCGTGACGATCGTCGCGTGATTTCGGACGCAAGGGACGAGGCATCGTCTTTGAGGGATAAACTCGATATTAGGCGTGACTCTGAGAAATCAGTAGAGGAACTGACGCGCAAACACGAGAAGGAGATGGACTTGAGCGCGGCTCGCGCGGAAAGGCTGGAGAAAGAGAACGAAAAACTTATGGCGGAGCTCTCCCAGAAAGTTGAGTCTGAGTTGTTCGCAAGGCGTCAGTGAACTCGAGCTGAGAAGGAGTTGGAGTCTTTGAAGAAGAGCAGCGATCAGAATATCAGGGAGGCGCGCGAGGCCCTCGACCGGGAGTTGTCGGCTGAGTTTCGAGCGAAGCATGCTGGGGTGAGGCCTAGCCTTAGAGCTCTCAAGGCTGCCAGATCTGCGGAGGTTGAGTTGGCGCAGATTGATGCTAATCTCGAGTTCATCGACCTTTATAAAGCGGGGGATATCTCGGATTTCGATGCGGAGGCAGCGAAACTTCGCAGATACCGAGCTGACTTGTCTGGTGCTTACGAGAGGTGGGGTGAGATTTCTTCCAAGCTTGTCGACGAACTTGGATTGTCTCCTTTTACTCCCGATCCACCGCATGTTCGTGAGCCAGCTTTTGATGTCGAGTCGGTCGAGAAGGTAGCTAAGAAGATTGGAGTCGCCAATACGCATGGTTCGAACGTTACAGAGCTTCTTTCGTCGGAAGGTGCATCCACGGATGGCGAGCAGGTGTCCGGGAAGACCGCACCTGTTGATAGCGAGCCCGTCGATGGCGAGCCCATTTCTGAGAAGATCGCAGCGTCTGTTTCTTCTGCTTAGGTTTTTTTGTTTTAGCGCTTTATGCTTTTGGTGTTGCACTTGATGCCTGGATGGCTTTATCCATTATGACTCTGCTTCGTTTTGCTTTTGTTATTTCGAACGAGTTGCCTGGATGGCTTTATCCATTTCGATGACTTTTGCTTCGCTTTATGATATGCTTTTGAACTCTTTTCCTTCGTCATGTACACGCATTCGGTCAAAATAGAGAAGTGTTATCAATGTGTGATAAGAGAGAGTTGGCAAGACAATGGATATTTGTCAAATGTGTGTCGTAGAGTTCGGATTGTTCCGCAAATTCACACTTAGTTATTTTTACGGCCGAGCTGACTTTTGATCTGTTGGGAAATGTTAAAGACCAACGTTTACCGAGTGGTGTTTTGTTGTTGTTGGGTTTTAGTTCGTCTTTGTTTTCGGTTTTCTTCACAATCTTTCATTCCTTAAGTTGCGAGTTGAAACAATGACTGTCGATCGAATTTATATAGCGCGCGCATTCTGAAAGTGCTAGATTGTGTGGGAATCCGCAAAGGATCGCGATAGTTCGTCCGCTGTGGCCAGCAGCGAACGAGGAGTATTAAACAACGAGATTCGAGCTGTAAAGTAGCGAAAGATAAATGTGCTGTAACGACATTCGAGCTGTAAAACAGCGAATGACAAGAGTCGAGTAGCAAAGTTCGAGATGCGAGCGAAAGATGAGAAATGATCATTGCATTCATTAGTGTTGCGTTACAATGAATGGGAGTATACGAGTATACGTACCCTATCCTAGGGCTGGGCACAGGTCGGGTACCCGGATTTTTTGGTATACCCGGAACCCGACCTGCCTTGCATAGGTTTAAAAAATTTGGACTTGTACCCGACCCTTAAAACGGGTACTTGAATTAACAGGTACTTGCTTATATTGGGTTAAGCTACTTGACCCGCCTTGCTACTTGACCCATTTGCTGAAAACCCAACGAATTCATTCTCCTTTTATAAACACAAAAGTTAGTGTTTTATCTTCTGAAGTCGATGTGGGACATTGGAAAATTAAGTTCTTTTAGTTTAGCTTTTTCATCAATCACATGGGCTTATTTCTTTTTTGGGCTCTCGAATGGGCTTATTTCTTTTTGGCTTTTGAATGGGCGTTTTCTTGTTGGATTGTTTTGGTATACTCCAACATGTACATCATAAATATACAGTTTTGCACTATAAAACAACGGGTCACGGGTAATAACAGGGCGGGTAACTAAAAAAACTATGATACTTGCGACTTGACTTGTACTTGCGGGTATTCAAATTTTGATACTTGTTACCCGACTTGCTTCATACGGGTACTTGCTTTAGCAAGACAAGTATGGGGCAAGTAACAAGTATCGAGCAAGTAACAAGTACTTATGCCCAGCCCTACCATATCAACCCCCTTTTTTGGTTAGGGGGCAACTGAATCCGTCCGAAGACGAACTGCCTACGTACCCCTTGCGGAGATCAAGNTTTTTTTTTTTTTTTTTTTTTTTTTTTTGTCAACAGAACCCGTCCGAGGACGAACTGCCTATGTATCTCTTGCGAGAATCAAGCCGACCGTAGTTCGCTGGGAGGCTCTAGCAATAGTATTTTTTCAGATGCATCGCGTTCCACGGTTTATGGATCGCCACTCCGTCCATGTTCTCGATTCTGTAAGCTCCGGGACGTACGACTGTGGTGATCTTGTATGGTCCTTCCCAGTTCGCGCCTAACTTTCCAGCGTTTCGTTCGGCCGTGTTCTGGAATACCTTGCGAATAACCAAATCTCCTTCTTTGAATCTTCGGCTGCGAACGTTGGTGTTGTAATACTTCGCCACTGCTTGTTGGTAATTCTGGATGCGGATTAATGCTTGGTCGCGTCGTTCGTTGATTAAGTCCAGCTCGTCGAGAAGCAGCAGATGGTTAAGTCCGGCCTGTTCTGGTAGAAGCCAGCGGCGGACTCCTGGAAAATGTACTTCCAATGGTATCACGCATTACGCACCGTAAACGAGCGCGAACGGAGTTTCTCCTGTGGCTCGCCGTGGGGTGGTTCGGTGGGACCAAAGCACTCTTTCGAGTTCGCCTGTCCAACGTCCTTTTTTCTCGCCGAGGCATTTTTTCAGATCGTCGAGGATTGTCTTGTTGGTCGCTTCCGCTTGTCCGTTCCCCTGCGGATAATGTGGAGTAGATTTGCAGAGTCGTATCTTCCACTTTTCGCAGAATCTTTCAAAGCGAGATGAGATGAACTGAGATCCGTTGTCGGTGACGATCTCGTATGGAACTCCATGACGACATATGATGTTTTTCCAGACAAACTGCTCCACTTGTGCATCCTTTATGCTGGCATATGAATCTGCTTCGACCCACTTAGAGAAATAGTCGGTCAAGACTAACAGAAATCGCTTCTGCTTTGATGGATGCAATGGACCGACGATGTCCATTGACCAACGTATGAACGGATACGGAGCTGAGACGGAGGATAACAGTTCGGCGGGCTGATGGATCGTTGGTGCATGTCTTTGGCACTTCTCGCACTTGGCCAAAAAATTTTCGTAATCCGTTATCATCGTTGGCCAGTAATGGCCGTGACCTTTGATTTTGATTGCCAGAGCTCGTCCTCCGGAATGGTTGCCGCAAGATCCGCTGTGGACTTCTTTCATGATTTCTCTCGCCCTTTTTCCTTCCACGCAGCAGAGTAACGGTCCGGAAAATCTCCATTTAAACACGTTCCCCTTTATCACTATGTAACGAGCAGCTTGAGCCTTGAGTTTGCGAGCCGCCCATTTTTTTGCCCGTACCTCGCCGTCTACAACGTATCTGCAGATTGCGCTTAACCACTCCTTATCGCAAACGTACTCTGTTTGTCCGTCTATCTCCATGTCGATAGGACCGTCGTTGCCTTCGTCGTTAGCCTCGGCTCCTTCGGTTTGCGGAGGATTTATTAGCATCACGGGTTGGGATGAGTCGATGCTGGGTCGCTCAATGAACTCCACCGGTATTACCTTTTGAGATCTGGATCGGAAGTTGATGCTAATGCTGCGAGAGCGTCCGCTTGTGTATTCTCGCCTCTCGGAACCCGCGTTACCTCAAACTTGGTAAACTTCTCCGCCAATTCTTTTACAATCTTCAGGTACTTCTCAATCCTTTCGTCTTTTGTAGCATACTTGCCGCTAAACTGGTTTGCGACGAGCTGAGAGTCGCAAAACGCTCGAATTTCTTGGATGTCGATTCCAAGGGCTAATCTGAGTCCAGCGATCAATGCTTCGTACTCCGCTTCGTTGTTCGATGCTTTGAAGTTCAAGCGAAGCGATTGCTCCAGGATTTCGCCGTTTGGTGATGTTAGGCGAATTCCTACTCCAGCTCCCTGCACAGAAGATGAACCATCGACGTGTAGAGTCCAGGTTGAATCGACGCTTGGTTCTTCAGTTCCTTCCGCAGGGAGTTCGATCAAAAAGTCTGCCAACACTTGGGACTTTGCACAGGTACTGCATCGGTACTCGATGAGTTCTATTGCCCATTTGGCGAGCCGCCCGGATTGGCTTGGACTGTGTAGGATGGCTCGCATCGGTAAAGAAGCGAGGACGATTATGGTGTGCGACTGGAAATAAGGTCTGAGCATCCGAGCCGACATCACGATAGCAAGTGCGAGCTTCTCCGTCTGCGGATACCGGGTTTTTGCGTCGACTAAGGATTGACTCACGTAGAACACTGGTCTCTGCTCCCCTCGTTCTTTGATAACAGGCTTTTCGCGTATTTCAACTACTCAAGCCTACTATTTCTATCGCTGTAGCACTTGAGATGTCAAACCAAATGGATGTTTGAACAATAGGAATGCAAAGAGAAACTAAACTTCAAGTGAAATAGGGTTTTTGTTTGATAAATGAACTAAAGAAGATAACTTTAATATGAACTGGACTAAATGCTTAGTAAAGATGCAAACCTTAGAAAGAGAAAATGATAAAGGAGGCGTCTCGGATGAGTATCATCGGTCAAGGTCGCAGCCGATCAAGAGATTTCTCCCAGAACAAACAAAGTTTACGGTTTATGCAAGGCTTTGGGTAAACTAGCCACTTCCGTGGTCTAGTCGCTTTACCACTTGATAAACTCAAAGCCAACTTCCGCTGGTGAGCTTATAAGCAGTAAGCTTTATGGATTTCTAGCCTTTAAGCGCATGAAAACACCCCAAGCAACCAATATCTTGGGTTGGGAGCATTTTCTTCTCAACTAGTTCTCTTAGGCTTTAACGCAAACACCTTCTGGGCGTGCTAGCCTAGGGGCTTAACTCTTATTGATCGGGTAAGAGTTAAACTATTAGAAACCCTAGTTGAGGAAAACCGAACTGAGCAAGGGAGAATCTTTGGATCAAAAGCTAAACCTCTCCCTAACTCACCCTTGAAACCTCAAGTTAAAC
>OVBJ01003803.1:0-10798 GCA_900406535.1 Noccaea bulbosa | reverse complement strand
AACCCAAGTCCAACCCGCCCTCCGGGTCCTAACAGACCTCCACCACAAATGAGCATCACCTCCAAGGTAGTGCTTTGCAATCTCAACCTGAAACTGCTCTGGAAAACAAACGGTCTCGAAGTTCCGCTCCACTCTCTAAGGCCACTCGTCAGCCTGCTCTGGAGTGACACCGCCCTCAAACGTCAGCGTGCCAACCCTCTGCATCGCCTCGCGATACATCGGAAGACCACCAACTGCCGCACCCTGCTGTCCAACAAAAACCGCAGCCCCCTGCTGCTCAACAAAACCGGCACCACCCTGTGCCCCGGCCGCTGGAGGTGCAACCGGAGCCTGATGTGGCACCGCCTCCGGAAGTCGTGCCAAAAGCTGCATCAGCAGTCCCACTATCAAATCACCCTGAGCCAAAACCGCACCCCCAACACCGGGAGCCGCTCATGCTCCTGCGCCACGACCGACGCCAATGTTAGCCTCACCGGCCAACGGGACTGACTGCGTAACTGACGTCATACCAACACTCGGCGTCGCACTCTCCACTGAGACCTCTGGTGAACTACGTCCACGACCCCGTCCTCCACGACCCGCTACAGCCGCACCGCGACCAGCTGCACCACGACCAGCTGCATCACGACCGGCTACAGCTGCCCCGTGACCAGCCGCCGCAACACCACGGCCTCTACCTCGACCACGACCACGACCTGCGTCTATCTCTGTACTTCGACCCAGCATAGAAACAATGAACAAGGTCAGCACACAAAACAACACCACAAAACACAAAAGATCCAAACTCACTTACCGCGGAACCGTGAGACCGAGAGGATGAGTCTAGACTACTAACTGACTAACACACTTAATCAATTAAACAAATAGTCCAGATCACCCAATACTAACAGTCCTAAAACTGTATACGCTCTGATACCAAAATGAAACAACCAGTCTTTTTTTTTTTTTTTTAAACAATGCAGAAGTTCTCGAAAGAAAATAATAATCTTAAATCATAAATTCAATTCAACACATAAACTAATAAAACCAATAACCAATGAATAAATAACTAAACTCTAGCAACCTAAACACCAGGTTTGCTGCATTATTAAAACGAAAACTAACATCCTAACTTTCATTCATGATTAACCATAGGATAAACGTTAACACCAAATTCCTAAACTCCTCCTCAGCCTCTTCTCTCGGTCTCTTTCCGCGGAAGAACATTTCTATCACCTGCAACACATTGGAATGGAGTTGCGTAAGTATTATCACAAATACTTAGTGAGTGGATCATCCTGTCTACATGTCATGTACGTCAACACTAGACAATACATCAAGCAACAATAGCAACAACATCAAACAGCAAACTCGCACAGAACAGCTCGTGTCGATCGACACACCCCCAGTGTCGATCGAACAAAACTTCAAAAATGACACAGTTTCATCACAAACATGAATCTGGGGTTTTCAAGGCTCCTAAACGAATCAAATCAACCAAAACTCGAAGAACACGAAGAACAACTAAGAACATCAACCTAAAACCCAGAGAAATCACGAAAACTCCAGTGAAACGGACCTACAGTCACGCACTCACCTTGAAACTGGCTGAAAGAGAGAAAGGAGATGGAACAAGGAACAGATCTACTCCAGAAACTTCAGAAATCTCCCAAAATCGCCTCCCTCTTGCTCTGAAACTTGGAAACTCGAAAAAGTGGCTTTCTGTCGCGGCTACAGTGTTTTAACACGAGAAATAAGGTTTCCAAACCTAAAACCGCCCAAATCAGCCCACTTAAATCGAACCGGTCGATTTTCCTGAAGCTGGTGTCGATCGACTTAAACCGGAATCAAACCCGATAACCGGTGTCAATCGACACACCAGATGGTGTCGATCGACACTAGTCATTTAAGAGCTTTTTACACATTTTCTTCGAAGTGAAATGGACCTTTGACCAACTGCACAACAATCAAACAAGAACATGTACAATCAATCCTTGATTCACACTCCCAAATTCCTAATGTCGCCCGATACCCTTTTCTACAACAACTTTCTGGTTCACAGATGTTACACCTATGTTTTGGGGTGATACTATACCAATGCACTTTTAAAGCACACAATAAATTTGTTTTACTTAGAATTTTAATTTTCAGTAATTCTGAGAATAATAATTAAGTGAAAAAATAATTAAAAAAGAAGTTTTGGAAAAAGAAAAATAATGCTTTCATTTATTCTAAAAAAATAAAAATTAATTTCTCTTATTAATATATTTTCATTTTTGGAAAATTCATAGAATTTTTTTTGAATGATTTATGGTTGATCTTACATTCTCTTTAACTTTATAAGATTGTTTAAAAAGGATTTTTAAAAGGCATTTGACGTAATCTCTTCGTGTGTAATACACTCCTTTACTTTTTAATGAATTTTTTGAGATTTTCACACATATTAAGGAAAAAAATTAATTTTTAATCATAGATGTATAGTAGATTTTTGCAATTAAACAGTTTTTTATAAATCTAAATCAGTAAGAATTAAAAAAACATAATAAATGTTTCTTGAAAAATGAAATAATGTATCAAAAAATTAAAATATTTATTTTTATGAAACAACAAAAATTGACTAAAAATTTCATTAAAAAGAACCGGAGGAGTAACTAGTAAATTAGACATTAGTATGTCACATAAAAGAACGTTTGCTTAGAATAGGAAAGATAAGGATATAGAATAAAACAGAGAAAATGGTAGTAACGAAGCATGTGAAACAGTCACAGAGCAGCCCCCATGCTGACCACAACGTCTGCTTCCTTACGTACCTTTCGAAGTGAGACAAACGTAAAGATACAACCCGTGAGTCCTCTTATCTCTCTGCCCTCGACAATTGTTCTTATAATATAAATATACATGTAACACATTTGTATTCAGTATTCACTGCGCAGTGCTATGTATGTGTCGGTATGATTTTTCTGGCTAATTCATAGGTATCTGTCTCTGACATCTGGAATTTTGCCATTGTTTTATTCTCCTTTCGCGTGCATCGATGTATGCTCAAACTCTCTCTGTATTTTCTTTTATTCCATGTTCAAGACTATTTTATTATTTGAAATAATAGTTTTCAATCAGCAAATGTTTCTCACTCAATTAATCGGCAACTCTTCTCGTCCTTCTTTGGGAGTTTGAATTTGAAAAAGAAAAATGTAATTTGTTATGAAATTAACCAAAATTTAACTAATTTTTTTTTTTATATAGAATGTCACATATATTAACCATTGTTTATATAAAAAACGACTTATCCAAACTTTTCGAAGCAAATTAAAATGTCTATATTACCCTAACTAATCCGAGCCGAATATTTTGGTTTAATGGACATTTTTTTCCTACATCCATCCAAACAAACCGAACACCAAAATATCCAAACCAAACCAAACCGATTCCATATTATGTGTATGCAACTGGGTATAAAGCCAAGAGTTTGAATCCTATCATCCACTCCGACATTATAGATAAAAAAATTCTTTTAGAAAGAAAAAAGAGATGGTTTGTATCCATTAATATTGTATTTGTATATAGAGAAAAGGAGATATAATATGGGAATCTTTGGGAACATAAAAACTACCCATTTCACCAAGTTTCTCATATAATATCAGTACAAAAATCATACCTTTTCTTGTCAATACAATTTTTTTTTTTTTACTTTCAGTTTCAAAATAGCATATCAGTGATAATTGTTCATTCAATAATTAACCAAATATCACACTTCAAATTTATATATATTAAATAACATATCTGATATCTCTCCAACAGCCATACCATATTCTATTTTAAGTGTCCCTAATCTTATTTGGTTAATAATGTTTCAATAAGCTACTGCTTTCATCATCAACTTCAAGATGTATGTTTTGGTACGTACTACACTACTACACGACAGGAAAATATGCGTATATATATATAGATGCCAAGACGTATCCTTCAAAGTTCAAACAATAATAGTAATCGTTTTCTCAAAGAAAATTAAAACATTAAGAAAGTTATGGCGGCTAGTGACCAAAAAAAGAGGGCAAGCCAAGGAAAGCCTAATTTTCTGAAAAATCCCACCCACTTTAAACTTGTATGTACAATATACATAAATATTATGTTCATATCCCTTGATGTTTCAACGAGTTTTACCCCTCAAATTTCATGCTTAGATTTGTGTTTTACCTAAAAGTTTGTGATCAACTGATGAATTGTTCTGCAGAGTAAACATGAACAGAGCATGGTGATTAGGGAGGCTTTTTTACACATTGCCATGCTCAAATTCAAGATAGCAGCTTTGCGGAGAAAATATGAAGATTTAAAGATTATCAGAAGAGAACCTTTACACCAGTTTCAGGTTTCTCCTCTCGTCTTTCTTTACATATATCAGTAATGATGCTCTTCTATATGCATAACATAGTCATACATATATTGATATATATTTCTATGACAAATTAAGAATAGTCATACAGTATATTGATAAAATTTTGACTAAATAAGGAATTGTGGTCTTTAATTAAAAATAAAAATAAAATTAAGGAGTAACCTTTTTTATAAGTTTTTTTTTCTCTGGCAAAACTGTAATCTCGCGGATCCTTTTATTATCAGCTGAGGAGTAATCTATGCATGACCCATATCTAACTTTGATCATAAAAAGCAAGTAGATCCATATTTATTCGGAGTAGATTAGGTTACTTTATACGGTTCAAGTTCAAACATCGGCATGAGGTATTGAGTTTTATATCTATCATCACATGTCGTTCTAGCTACTTGGGAGATTGCTAGGTCAAGTCGCAGAATATACTTTCAGTGTTAAACATTCTTGTGAACTCTAGCAGGAGGTGAAGGTGGAAAAGATTGGGGAAAATTTTCAAGTAAAGATAAAAAGCCTAAAGGGAGACAATAAGCTCGTGAACATTCTAGAAACATTTGAAGAAATGGGATTGAGTGTGGCTCAAGCTAGGGTTACATGCCGAGTTTCATTTGATATGGAAGCCATTGTTGTACCTCAGTCCAAATACAAGTTGTGGAGTGTGGATGATATGATTCAAACTCTTGTGAAATCTCTTGTCAAGCCAAATGGCCCACTGTAGACGGAAAAAAAAGGACTAAAGAAGAAAAGAAAAAGAAGAAGAAGCTCAATAATGTGTTTCAAATAACTTGAATGACTTTGACTTTTGAAAATGGTTCACAGCTCCCAAACTTACTACCAAACTAGACTTCAAACAAAAAAAAATTATCCTCTCTAAAGGACAAGAATATGTTGGGGTGGAAATTTACGATCTTACAACGACAACTCTCATAAATGGCACAGGTAATAAGTCGAAGCCTTTTTTCAAAAACCTCGTTTTCTCTTGAATATGTTCATTAATTATTTCAGAACTTCTTGCTGAGTAAAAACACAAAGTTAGTGGTGGAATCCTTTGACAGACAACCTCAAGTTGGTATATACTCCCTCTGTTACATAATACTTAATGTTTTAGTTTTTTACATAGATTAAGAACATTTAATGCATAATTATTAATAAATTTTTTTTTCATACTAACTACTTTAAGATTAATATTAACTAATAGTAATTTAAGAATTCTAATACTTTTAATTAATATATCTTGAAGTGTGTAATATGTAGCATTAATTAGCAAAGAGTAAATTTAAAAATCTAAAATATCATCTATTATGAAACAAGAGAAAAATCTAAAAAATTATCTATTGTGGAACAGAGGGAGTATGTGGTTTTCTTTTGATCTACGTACTAAGTGAATGTACCAATCCTAAAATTTTCTTTTGATCTACGTACTAAATTGTTAAAATCAAAATTAATGTACTAATTTTTAAAAAAATTCACTTAAAAGTGATGTTTTAAATCACCCCATCATATGTTGACACATGGGAGGAGCCATCAGCCATCGTCAGTTGCATATTTCCATTCCATCCTATTACACCAAAATAATTAAAGTTAACATAAAATAATTAAACCGTCAGAAAACTCTCTGAACAAGAATAAAATGTGTTATTTTTTTTTTCAGATACATAAACAGATAAAAGAAGCATGTGTTGTTTTCATACAGTTTAGTTTTTAATTTCTTCGTTATGATTTTTTTCCTCAAATTGGTTATGGAAATTTGGATGAACTAACTTCCAAAAAAAAAAAAAAGGTCCATAAGAACAATGCTTTAATTTACCAACATATGGGTCAAGAGTCAAGACCATGGTTTTTTAATTCAAGGCATTCTTGACAAAGAGCACTTTGGTAACTGTACAACTGTAACAAAAGCAGTGAGTGAGGCAGTCCGAAGATGGAGACTTTGGTAACCCAAATTTCCTTCGAATCTTTTTTTTTTTTTTTGATATATCGGCTAATCCGGTCAATAGGAACGCACCGAAGTGCTATAAAGTGGACTAATCTTTTGGTTCAACGGTTCAACGGACACAAGCTATGAGATCCATGAGATCCAAATTGGGTACCACACCGTCTATCCGAGTTTGAAATGTCTTCCGACTAATGTCAGGGGGTAATCAGGCCGCCTATATTTCTGATTACCAGGTAAACCAGTTGGGTCTAGACTCAACTAATAGACTTCCTATATAAATGTGATTTTTGTTTCCAAAAAAAATCGAACTTGGGTTGGGAGTTTCACCCTTCCCCTTGCTTTCCCCTACCATTGGACCACACTCACGTGGGTTGCTTCGAATCTTAGTCCGGTACGTGCATGAGAACAAGCATGGTAAGGCGACCACATAACATATTAGGCCATATATAAAGTATCCCACATCTCCCGCAACCTAAAAATACATACGTTACACGAACACACACACACATGTATCTGCAAGTATAAATATATGTTCTCGAATAGAATAAAAGGATGCTTACCAGTCTTTCATTTGTCGGCAATATCCGCGATCCGTCCAAAAGTGACGCACGGGCCGAAACATGTGAGGCAAACTTATCCAAATCAAAGCCCAAAAAAAAAAAAAAATGTATCTGCAACGGAGGGAGTAGCAGTTTAGGGAAAATCAGAAAACATAAACGCAATCGCCCATAACAATTAAACATTTGTTTATGTTTTCATGGAACGCTCACATTTATGCATTGATTGTTTGTAGATTCTAAAACAGTTTTTAGTTTTAGTTTTTCCAAAAACCATTTTTTATCCAATCAAGATTTTTGAAAAATAGATTTCCTAAAGTTTAGGGAAACTAGATTTTGAAAATAACTACCCATTTCTAAACAAAAACCAAAAACCATGAATTGTTGGTTTTTCCACCAAATATTGTCAGTATATTTTTTTTATTCATTTATATATATTTTTTTTTTGTTTTAGAATTCTTATAATTCTTAGCCAGTATCTTCTACATAAAATCATATATACACATTAAAATCCCATAATATTTTGTGAGTAATTAAAAAATACAAAATTTGTCCAGAAAAAATAAAATAATTAAAATAAAAGAAAATAATAGAGATACTTGTATTTGTAATTTTGATGTTACTATGTAAATTATTATTATAGATACTTTATAAATAAATATACTACATCATATATAACTAGTGTATTTTACATTTTTATTACATACATTGCAATATCTGGAATTTTATTTTCTTATTAATAAATTCCTAGTTTTATTTTTATGAAAAAGAAACACAAAAATGTAGACAAAATCAAAAACAAAATAAGTCACCATTCAAGTTTATAAATTTGTGAGACTTATTATTTCTAAATAAGAACATGGCTTTGAAAAGAAAATATTATATATTTATTTTATGTAAATTTCAAATCTAAAACAAAAATTGACAATTGGAAAACACAATTGACGTTTTTAAAAGTATAATTGTAGATTAAGAAAAAGAAAAACTATTATTTTTATAAATTCATAGTTTTATTTTTATGAAAAAACCAAAATATTGACAACAACCAAAAATTAAATAAGTCACCATTCAAGTTTCTGAAAAAAAAAAATCTATAGCAAAATCAAAATCTAAAAACCAAAATCTAAAATCATAAACTAAAATCCAAAAACCAAAAACTATAATATGGAATCATTTTGGCATGTGCATGATCTGAAGCTTCATTTTTACCCTTCAAAACGTTGAGATCGCTAAGATACACTTTCCATGACGCCACCATACATGAACGCCACCATAAATGTACATTAGTTTATTTTTCTTGCATTTACTAAATAAATAAATATCGGAGCAATGAAAATTATTATATGAATCTAGAAATATAGGTTGGAAAAAAATATAGAAATGATAGAAATTTGACAAAGATAAATATCTAGAACTATTGTAATCATATAAATAAAATTAACAAATCATGGCATGTTGTACAAGAACCACGCCGAGGTTTTAGGAAAAGTCAGAGATGCCAAATTATTAGTCCCAATTTTAATGACAAAAAATTCCATGATATTAGCCGCCAATAACATATTTAAATGCATTCAGCCAATAATATATTTAAATATTGTTTCCGAAATCGCGGCCATAATATTATCGAATCGATTTTATATTGTAGCCACATTGCTTCACGCATCAATACCTTTTTGTTTAATCCAAAAGCTTTTAGATAATCAATCCAAATTTAAAAATTTAGACAATTCCTTGTCGAAACTTATTAAATATTGTATTAAGTACTTTTACCTAAAAGAAACATATCAAAGTTTTCAATGAATAATTTTAAACTTAAAATGGCACATTTTACCAAAATATGGATGTAACGGATACTTTTTCTAAATATTACAACGAGTTTAAACCATAATGTTTCTGTGAATGCCGAGTGGATTCCATGCACTGCTCTCACAAACTCTCTAACCTATGTGTATCATTATTTTTTAAGCTATTTCTGCTAAATCCTAATTAAATTTTTAGAGAACGTAAATTTCTAACTACAAAAGGCAACATCTTCAATTTATCTACAAGGCTAAAAGCTTACTTATAAATCTATCGTTCCAGGATGAGCTAATAACCAATCAGACGCAATATTATGGAATTATGATTTTATATATTCTCGCAAACTTGTAAGTATATGTCAAATTCAAAATGGCAATGGGCCAGGGCTGTATTTTTCAAACTGAACTGAGACACCGATATGATAGCAATAAGATGCAAAGTCAACACGTAAACATTTTTAAAATCAACTCATACTTTTCTTGTTGAAAGTAAAATAACTTCCTGAAAGATAAAACTTGTTAAGAGAAGGCATGAGAGTTCGCCCTAGTTTTCTTCCGGGCACTCTTACCGAGGCAGCCGCCGCGCAACGCTTTCCCTGCACAGGTCCGTGTGTTGTGCTCCCCTGAAACCAGTGCTCCGTCTGGTCGCCGCAGAAGCTGGTCGGAATTTGGTCTTCTCCCTCGTCGTGTCCTGTTTTTTCGACGAGCTCCTCTCTCAATTGATCTGCTCTTACACAACGTCTTCTCCCAAGCTCAGCGTTTTCGCTTCCCCATGGCACCGATGTTGCGCTTCCGCCTCCATGAGAGCTCTCCATCGCTGGATCCTCCAGATCCGGTGAAGAAGGTTTCGATTCCGCCTTCTCTGAGGCCTCTCCACCCCCTAGAGCTGCCAGATCCACCGGATCCCGATCCGCCTAACACCTGTGGATCTCTGCTACTGGATTTAGTCTTTTTACCTCAATATCTGGTTTTATCCCCTGATCCATCGTTTGAACCCTCTCTCCCATCGGCTAAAGCTTCAAGAAATGGTTTCTCTCTCTCAGCCTCTGTCGAGCATGCTTCCGCCGGCCAGGGTATCGTCGGAAGCGCCGACCACCCCTATAACTGTCATCCCCTCTCCTCCATTGCGTCATCCGTTTGCCTGGCCGGAAAACCTCTTCAGCTCCTCCACCGTCATGCTTCCCCAATCGTTTTTGAGAATCTCTCCTTTCAAAACTTCCAACCTTTGGGCCTTACATTCCCATTAATCTTCAGAGACCATTCTCTCAGCCCAAAGCAAGCGCTCAAAAGTTCAAATCTCACGGGATCAGAAGCCGTAAACAGTTTGGTTGTTCTTGTCTCCGGGATTTTCAGCTTATCAACCTCCTCCCTTGGTGAATCTACGGTACCTACCGGATCATCTCTCACAAAGACCCACATCAATTTGCCGCTCATGGCTGAGGGATTAGCAGTCCTAATTGCTCTCGAAAGATGTCGAGATCTCGGCATCAACACACTCACAGTCGCTTCAGACTCACTCCAGTTAGTCAAAGCAATCAATAAGGAGTCTTTCTCAAAAGAACTCCACGGGATTCTCCACGACATCCTGGCTATTTCACTAGATTTCATTTCAATTTCCTTTGTTCATGTTTCTAAAGAAGCAAATCGCCGAGCTGATTCTCTGGCAAAGAACGCTCTCTGTAACCGTTGTATCGAACCGGCTTAATTTTTCTAATAAAATTAAGTATTTGCACCCANTTTTTTAAAAAAAATAAAGTTTTTCCCCCAAAAAAAAAAAAAAAAAAAAAAAAACTTGTTATTCTTTGACATATGGTCCCATAATACAAGTCTTTTTCTCTTTCTTTTTGCTAGAAAGAAATAATACAAGTGTGCATTGTATATAATAAAGATTTCGGTATAGATGGAATCGTGTCTTTCATAATGCTTCATCATTAAACAGTACTAGTAGAGGACCCGCGCGTCTGCGCGGTAGTGCATATGTTTTCATCGAGAATACTAAAAAATANATTTTAACAAATAATAGTGAAATAAACATATTTAACGCGTAAAAGAAAATTATTCAATCTGTATAATTTATTTAACCCGTAAATAAATTAGTTTGGGCCATGCAGTGTATGTTGCAGCACAACAAACAAACGATAGT
>OVBJ01003802.1:0-10799 GCA_900406535.1 Noccaea bulbosa | reverse complement strand
GCTGGTCCTCTGGACTTGAATCTTTTATACTCAAAGAACCTTTTTATCACCCGTTTTACACCATAATTGTCTGCAAGGAGGTTTAAGGACCACGCTACCACTGGTATCAATTTGACGTATTCAACATTTTAGGTATAGCCATAGCCCCATAGGCAGAGAAACTTCGACTTGATGTTTGATTAACAATAAGACATTAAGACGACCATTTTGGGATAATCTTTAATGGAATTAGACTATGTTGATGAAACGCTAGATTGATTGTATAATTTGAAAGATTTACCGAACAATTCCTTATTGACGCAACGCAATGCAGATGATATGCTAAGGTCATAAACTCATAATAGGACCTAAGAGTACTTAGAGCTCACGGGACTAAGCACTCATCCAGAACTGGCCTTTGTTACGCGATTTCGTTTGTAGCCTTTTAGCATTCACTGGTGGTTTTTGAACACTTTTAATTGTTATTTTGAATCTTAACGAATGTTGTTTTGGTCTTTTAAAAGTTAAGAAAATGATATATGTATCCATCGGTGCCATTACTTGTAATCATTAGAAGTAAGAAAAAAGGAGAAAATGTTTATGTAAAAGCTAAGTATCCGCGGATCCGGATAAGTGTATCGGTGAGGCCTCGACCATTAGTTGAAAAGGGAATCAAACATTAATACTGTATGAACAAAAAATAAAAACCTAACTCTAACTTTCGATTATTGCCTCAAAACAAATATCAGTTTGGTGAGGTCAACTTTTAAGAAACTCGTAGAGAAACTTCGGTGGCTGTTTAAATAGTAACAACCGAACATACATATTCTTAAACTCTAAAAACAAAGATCTAGCTTAAAAAAAAAAACTTTCATAAGGGAAATGAAACAGAGGAGTTTGTTATCAGTCCTCTGTTTTGTCCTCGTAAGCTTCGGTTTTGCTTCTGTTTCAGCACAAACATGCATACAGAACCGTAAGTATTTCATACCAAACGGTACATACGACGCAAATCGCCGTCTCATCCTCTCTAATCTTCCATCCAATACTACGGCTCATGATGGTTTCTACTACGGTTCTATCGGACAAGAGCCGAACCGTGTCTACGCAGCAGGGATGTGCATCCCACGAGCAGAAGCAAATGATTGTTCTGCCTGTATCAAGGGTGCTTCAGACTGGTTGATACAAGATTGTACTAACCAGACAGACGCGTATTATTGGGCACTTGATCCAACGAATTGCCTTGTCCGCTACTCCAACATTTCTTTTGCAGGCTCTGCAGCTTTTTGGGAAACTACGCCGCAGTATTTGGTCATGTATAATGCAGATGTCAACCCAAATCTAACAGAGTTCAAGAAGACATGGGAAGGGTTGATACATGGTTTGATCTCTGCAGCTTCCGCGGCGAAGAGCACACCATCGTCTAGTAATAACCATTACAAAGCTAATTTTACAGCCTTGACACCTTTCCAGAATATATACGCACTGATGCAATGCACGCCGGATATTTCTTCTGGTGATTGTGACAATTGTTTGCGACAAAACGTGATTGACTACCAGTCATGCTGCGCGCAGAAGACAGGAGGCTATGTTATGCGGCCAATCTGCTTTTTCCGGTGGCAGATGTTTACATTCTCTAAAGCTTTTGGTAACATTACGTCAGATCTTCCTCCATCTCCTCCTCCTTCTCGTACTCCTCCAGTGCAACGTCAACCACCTTCTGCAGGGAACCGGGACAAGAAGACAGACAATAGTAAGTCCTTACAAAGTTATGATTTTGAGTAGTGTCACAAGAACCTGTCCAAAGATTTAAAGCTTATATGGTCTTTTGTTCTTTTCACTTCTGAAGATAGTAGATATTTCTCAGTGGGAGCAATAGTAGCTCTTGCTGTTCTCGCTTTACTCGTCCTCGTCATCATCTTGGGGCTACTTGCTCGGCGTTTTGGGGTATTTTTCTGGAGGACAAAATCATACAGGGAAGTTGAACTTAATCAAAGTGAGTCTTGTTTATTTCCTTTTGTTTGGTCTCTTAGCTTTTAGCATACGTATAGTCTACGGGACTGAACTAAGACCTTTTATGAAAACTGTAGCTGGTGTTACAACTGTACGCATCCGGAAATACAGCTTCGAGACAATCAAAACTGCAACAGATACATTTTCAGAGAGCAACAAACTCGGTGGTGGTGGATTCGGTGAAGTTTTCAAGGTGTCATTACTTTAGCTACTTGGTTCATTACTTCTCTTGGAAAAACAATTGGATTTACAGAGTCAAAGTATAAGCTGACCATTTTCTCTCATTAATGTTTTACGTAGGGTGTGTTGCCTGATAAAAGGGTAGTTGCAGTGAAGAGATTGTTTAGAAGATCAACACAAGGTGAGAAAGAGTTCAAGAATGAGGTTGTTGTTGTCGCACAACTTCAGCATAAAAATCTTGTTAGAATTCTAGGGTTTTCTGTCAAAGGAGATGAAAAGATACTTGTCTACGAGTTTGTGCCCAACAAGAGCCTCGACCACTTCCTCTTTGGTGAGAAAAAATATAATTGATAGGCTTAATTCTCTGAAACCTATTTGATTAATTCTAATGGGTCTTAATATGGGTTATGTGCAGACCCTACAAATCCAGGGAAGTTAGATTGGACAACACGGTACAAAATCATTGGAGGAATTGGTAGAGGGATTCTATATCTTCATCAAGATTCACCTCTCAAAATCATACATCGTGACCTCAAAGTAGATAACATACTCTTGGAAGATGACATGAACCCCAAGATTGCCGACTTTGGGATGGCAAAGATCTGTGGGATGGACCAAACTACAGAGAACACAAGTAGAATAGCTGGAACAGAGTAAATAATTAATCTTTTAATATTCTTTGATGGCTTATGAACTAAAGTTTCAAGAATCCATTTTCTTTACAGATGTACAATTACTATTGCAGAGGTTACATGGCCCCGGAATACATGGAACTCGGCCAGTTCTCGATCAAATCTGATGTGTATAGCTTCGGGGTCCTAGTCCTTGAGATTATTTGCGGCAGGAGAAACAGGAGCTTCCTTCCTTCGGGTCTGAATTTGGTCACATATGTGAGTACCTAAAAATCCTATATAATTGTGGTTGTAACTGTAAGTGATTGATCATTAAGTTATTTTATAGGCTTGGAGGTTGTGGAGAGACAGGTCACCATTGGATATCGTGGACAGAGCCATTGCAGGTAATTACCCTAGTGGAGAAGTGACAAGATGTATCCACATTGCGCTCCTGTGTGTTCAAAAAGATCCAACAGATCGCCCCGAAATGTGGACAATCATGTCGATGCTCACTAGCAACACAATCAGTTTACCTGTTCCTAAACAACCTGGATATTTCATCCCAAATACTACGCCCTACCAATCTACGTTGAGGTCCAATTCCCATTTTATCAATGACAGAACTTGATTCTCGTTTCCCTTGTGACATTGGATCCATGATGTTTCACGTACTTTAATTTTGCAAATGTTATGTTTTATAAGATACTCATAAAGTTATGTACACTTTTATATAGTTGTAAGTTATAATATCAGATCTTTATCATTTCTACATTGTAATATACCATGTGATGCATATAAAGTTTTTTGAACGAATTATAGGTATATATAGTTAACTTACACAAACTATTATGTATAAGATAGGTTCGTCACTGAGGGAGCGTGCTACGCAAGTAATTGGATATAGAAAAGCATACTTGTATCCACCAGCTTCCGAGTTTTCCCGATATATAATACCTAAAGACGTTTATTTGCTTTTTTGGGATTAAAAAAAAAAAAAAAACCAATGACAATTATACTTTGCAAAACCAATGACATTGATAGGAGTCTTTAGGTCCACGTAACGCTGAAAACATATGGTCATGAATGATGATAAAAATTCGACGGATTTTCTATGAAAATTTAAGAAAGAAAACAAATTTTAATTTTGACTTTTGTCTCACTAAAAGGAAAAAGCTGCGGGCCCCTTTCACACCATATATGTCCTCAATGTGGTTTCAGGACCACACCAGTGGACCAGTGGTATCACTTTGACGTATTCAACATTTTAGGTATTCGCAGAGAAACTTCGACTTGCTGCTTAATTAGTAACAACATTTCACTGTCAGACGCGTAAACACTAAGACGACAATTTTGGGATAATATTTAATGGAATAAGAGTATAAGACTATGTGATGAATCATGAAAGCAATGCAGATGGTGTATTAGGTCATAAACTCATAATAGGACCTAACGCAGAGCTCACGAGACTAATGAGTCATTTGTAAGGGACTCATCCAGAACTGGCTTAAAAGAGATTTGTTACTCGAGTTCGTTTGTAGCGTTTTGGCATCCGCTGGTGGTTTTTGAACGCTTTTAATTGTTATTTTGAAACTTTACTATAAGGTGGTTTTGGTCTTTTAAAAGGTTAGAATATGATTATGCATCGCACCACATAAATCAATCATTAGAATTTAGAAGTAAGAAAAAAGGAGAAATTGATTATGTAATAGCTTAGTATCGGCGGATAAGTGTGTTTGATGGGGGTCTCGATCATTAGGTCTATATTACTTAATAGGGAAATAAAAAACAAAAATCAACCCATGATTTTCGATTTTTGCCTCAAATCAAGAAAAAATATCAGTTTGGCGGAGTCAACTTTTAAAAAACTCGTAGAGAAACTTCGGTAGCTGTTTAAATAATCACAGTTTCATACATATTCTTAAACTCCAAGAACAAATAATATCTTGACCACCAAAACCTTTTTAAGGGAAAATGAAACAGAGGAGGAGTTTCTTATCAATCCTCTTCTGTTTCGTCCTCGTGAGCTTCTTCGGTGTTGCTTCTGTGTCAGCACAAACATGCAAACAAAGCCGTTATTATTTCACACCGAACGATACATACGACGCAAATCGCCGTCTCATCCTCTCTTCTCTTCCTTCCAATACCGCTTCTCCAGATGGCTACTACTACGGATCCATCGGACAAGAACCGAACCGTGTCTACGCAGCAGGGATGTGCATCCCACGAGCAGAAGCAAACGATTGTTCTGCTTGTATCAAAGGTGCTTCAGACTGGTTATTACAAGACTGTACTAACAAGACAGAGGCGTATTATTGGGCACTTGATCCAACGAATTGCTTTGTCCGCTACTCCAACATTTCTTTCTCAGGTTCTTCAGCTTTCTGGGATATTACGCCGAGATATATTGTCTTTCAGACTGCAGATATCAGCTCAAATCTAACAGAGTTCAAGATTATATGGGATGGTTTAATCGATCGTATGATTGCAGCAGCCTCCACAGCAAGAAGCAGATCATCGTCCAGTGATAACTATTACACAACTGATGATGCGCTCTTGAAAGATTTCCAGAAGATATACGCATTGATGCAATGCACGCCAGATATCTCATCTAGTGATTGTGAAAGCTGTCTGAGACATAGCGTCATTGACTTCCAGAAAGATTATGGGAACAAGACAGGAGGCTATGTTATGCGGCCAATCTGCTTTTTCCGGTGGCAAGATTTTACATTCTCTAAGGCTTTTGGTAAAATTACGTTGGCTCCTCCTCCTTCTTCTTCTTCTCGTCCTCCTCCGCTGCAACGTCAACAGCCTTCGGCAGGCGACCGGGCCAAGAAAACAGACAATAGTGAGTCCTTGCAAAGTTATGACTTTGATTTGAGTACTGTCACTCCAAAGATTGGAAGGTTATACAGATGTTGTTTTTCTTTTCTTTTTTTTAATTTTTGCAGATAGGAGAAAATTTTCAGTGGGATCAATAGTAGCTCTTGCTGTTTTCACTTTAATCGCTCTCATCATCATCTTGGGGCTGCTTGCCTGGAAATTTGAGGTATTTTGCTGGAGGAGAAAATCATTTACAGAAGTTGAACTTAATCAAAGTGAGTGTTCTTCATTTCCTTTTTGTTTGGTCTTTTTAGCTTACAGGATAAATATAGTCTTAATTGTAGCTGAAGTAAGACCATTTATAAAAACTGTAGCTGGTATTACAACGGTACGCATCCGGAAATACAGCTTCGAGACGATCAAAACTGCAACAGATACATTTTCAGAGAAAAACAAACTCGGTCGTGGTGGATTCGGTGAAGTTTACAAGGTGTTATTTCTTTAGCTACTTGGTTCATTAATTACTTCTCTTGGAAAAACAGAGTCAAAGTACGTATAAGATGATAATTTTTGTCTCATTAATGTTATACGTACTACGTAGGGTGTGTTGCCTGATAAAAGGGTAGTTGCAGTGAAGAGGTTGTTTAGAAGATCAAGACAAGGTGAGAAAGAGTTCAAGAACGAGGTTGTTGTTGTTGCCAAACTTCAGCACAATAATCTTGTTAAAATCCTCGGGTTTTGTGTCAAAGGAGATGAAAAGATACTCGTCTACGAGTTTGTGCCCAACAAAAGTCTTGACTTCTTTCTCTTTGGTAAGAAACAATATAATTGGTAGGCTTTATATTCTCTAAAACCTTATACTTATTGATCTCATAGTCTAATGGGTTATGTGCAGACCCTACAAATCAAGGGCAATTAGATTGGGCAACACGGTACAAAATCATTGGAGGTATTGGTCGAGGGATTCTTTATCTTCATCAAGATTCACCGCTCAAGGTCATACACCGTGACCTAAAAGTAGATAACATACTCTTGGAAGATGATATGAACCCCAAGATTGCTGACTTTGGGATGGCAAAGATCTGTGGGATGGACCAAACTACAGAGAACACAAGCNTTTTTTTTTTTTTTTTAATATTCTTGGCGGCTAAGGAACTGAAATTTCAAGAATTTTTTTTTCTTTACCGACTTACAATTAATCTGGCAGAGGTTACATGGCCCCGGAATACATGGAACTTGGCCAGTTCTCGATCAAATCTGATGTGTATAGCTTTGGGGTCTTAGCTCTTGAGATTGTTTGCGGCAAGAGGAACAGAAGCTTCCTCCCTTCGGGTCTGAATTTGGTCACACACGTAAGTACCTAGAAAAGAACAGTCAGGTCTTAAAGTATGATCCCATCTAAATGTAGTTGTAACTGTTAAGTTCTTGATTGATGATTTCATAGGCTTGGAGGTTGTGGAGAGACGGGACACCATTACAGCTCTTGGATACAACCATCGCAGATAGTTGTCCGAGTGGAGAAGTGACAAGATGCATCCACATTGCGCTCCTGTGTGTTCAAAAAGATCCAGCACATCGTCCAGACATGTGGACAATCATGCAATGGCTCACTAACAACACAATCAGTCTACCTGTTCCTAAAACGCCTGGATACTTCATTCCAAATGCAACGCCCTATCAATCTACGTTAAGGACCGATTCCCATTTTATCAATAACAGAACTTGATCCTTGTTTCAGTGGAACTGTTTCACGTTAAACCATGTTCAGGTATTTTCTGTTTTTCAAAATGTTATATATTGTGAATTGTGAGATACTCATCAAAGTTAAGAACACTTTTATCATTTCTCTATTTTCTACATTCGTAATATGAGTTGTGTCTATTGTGAAAATTCATCTGATTTTGTTGTATTTATCTTCTGGCTCTAGAATTTTTTTGATCAATAATTACCAATTGATGTACAGTTTATATGATAAGTGATAACTGATAAGAAAACCCGGTTTATTTACTTAACCGGTCCTATATGAATGAATCCCGGTAAGCTTAATCAGCTGATTTATTTTTATTCTCTCGCCGTCTCCTTTCGCCGGAGCTCGTCTCGATGTTATAGGAAAAGAATATAAGAGGACACGTGGAGGGTGTGGATCAAAAGATGAATCAACGGTGAGGATTAGAAGTCGGGTTTGTCGTAGCTTGAAGAATAAGTCGAGGAAAGAAGAGAGAGAAGATCATTATTGAAAGTTGTTGCTTTTAGTTCTTCGTTGTTATCTTCTTCGTCTCTCTGATTTTCCCTTAAGAGTTTCATCTGTAATCTCTGGATTCTTAAGGTGTAGGTTGTTCTTTGTTTTATGAACATTGGATTTCCATTCGAGGTTACTTCTATCAAGGTTACGTTTATTTGTATCACTCGAGCCTTTCCCTAGCCGCATTTTTATGTTTCTCGGATCTCGGATTGAAGAAATAGTTTACTGTTTTCCGATTCGAACTATTTCTCAGAGAATTGGGGTTTTCTTTTTCATCGGAATCATGTTCGTCTCTTCTTTGTTCTTGTCTGTGTCAACCAAATTCCTCTCGGCACACGGGCAATTTGCTATCGAAAGACAAGACACTTGAGAGGTATGCATACTTGTCTTAAATTCCCACTTCCTCAATTTGAGTTTTCGAAGCATCTGTCTAATTTGTTTGAAAATGAAACAGAAGATTCTATAGTTAATCTCCGGGCTTGTTCTTGGAAGCCTTGGTGTTGTTTCTGCACAACCATGCGTCAACAATGTGATTTTCAGACCCAGTGGTTTCATATGATGTAACTATTACATATCTGGGGGACGTTGGAAGTTGGAAAACACAAACCACATTTCAGGTATCTCTGTTGAAACTTAGTGTTATGTTGTAAATTGTAAGATTACTGATCATGTAATTTGGGAGGAAAGTTCGTGATTTTTTTTTTGACTTTGATGTAATCTGAAGCGAGGTGGCTATGTGTATCGGCCAAACTGTATTTACCGGTGGGATCTGTATCCATTTAATGGTGCTTTTGATCATATTACATCTACACTGCCTCAACACCAACCTTCTTTGAAACCTTTTGTGTCAAATGGAACTTCCACATCCCATGAAGGTAGGTTTGTTGTTCTATCTGAATAACCTGTGGAAACATTAAAACTGTCATTTTGTAAACTGCCTTCTCTGTTGGGCTTGTACAGATAGTAAAACAGTCTCAAAGGGAATCACCTTGGCGTTTGTTGTTCTTGCAATCGTTATCGTTCTTGGTACTGCTTGCTCTAGGATTTTGCTTTTTGCATGATGAGGAAGTTCACACCAATTATTTGATTGTCAGTGTGAGTCGATTTGCGTTTCTCTCATCATTTCCTTTGTTGGCCCTTTATGTACATGAAGCATATCATAAATCTATAAAACTGGGATCCGGTTTTGCACATTGTTTGGTTGTTTTTGAATTTGTAATGACCTATGCGTTTCTGTATGCAGCAGCTGGTATTGATATTACAAGCACACACTCACTGCAGTTTGATTATAAGACGATCGAAACTGCAACAGATAAGTTTTCAGAGAGCAACAAGATTGGCCGTCGTGGATTCGGAGAAGTTTTTCAAGGTATAGTTTCTTAGACCTCCTTATCTGTTTATTGCCTAGAAAGACTGCACAACACATCCAGGAGTGGGGCGTGCTTAGATATATAATGTTCAAGAATGAGGCTGTGCTGGTGGCAAAGCTTCAGCACAGAAATCGTGTTAGGCTTCTCAGATTTGTTTTGAAAGGAGAAGAAAAGATACTTGTGTACGAGGTTGTCCCTAATAAAAGCCTCGATTCCTTCCTTTTTGGGTGAGTCAAATTATATACATTTGTTGGAAGAGTCATAATGATCATGCCTTTACTATATGAAACTTGGGTTGTATATACCATTTATATGTGCAGATGCAGACCCTTTAAAACAAGGCTTGGTGGACTGGACAACACGTTACAGTATCATTGGAGGGATTGCTCGAGGAGTTCTTTATCTTCATCAAGATTCACGGCTCACAATCATACATCGAGACCTCAAAGCGAGTAACATGCTCCTAGATGCTGATATGAATCCGAAAATTGCGGATTTTGGAATTGCTAGGATCTTTGGGATGGACCACACTCGAGCTGAAAGGCGCAGAGGATAGTTGGAACCTAGTAAATACTTCTTACCTCTCAGCTGAAGTTTGACAAAGTTTTTAGTTTGTGTGTAAAGTTACATTCTCTTTTGTGCTCTTACCAGTGGTTACATGTCTCCAGAATATGCAATGCAAGGCCATTTCTCCATGAAGTCTAATGTCTATAGCTTTGGAGTGTTAGTTCTCGAGATTATAAGCGGCAAGAAGACTAGCAGCTTAGACCAGACAGACGGCAATATTAGCATCTTGGTCACATATGTGAGTACCCAAAAAACCAAATTTCAAAAGGTTAGCAGTAATGGAATTTGGTTACTATGTTAGGCATGGAGGCTTTGGAGAGAAGGTTCACCATTAGAGCTCGTGGATCCGGCCATTAAAGAGAACTATCATAGCAATGAAGCAACCAGATGCATCCATATCGCACTGTTATGTGTTCAAGAAGATCCTGTAGATCGTCCGACATTGCCTTCAATTACTTTAATGCTCACCAGCAACACAATTACTCTACCACTGCCTCAACAACCTGGATTTATCTTCCAGAGTAGAGTTGATCAAGACTTTGTAGCTGAGGGATTAGAATCAAGGTCTACGGCAAGAGATCTGTTCATTGCTCTGTGGATGACGTATCGATTACTGATTTAGAGCCTCGATGAAGACGGAAATAATCTACGAGTGTGATTGTCTCTTCCACTACACTATGGATTGATTTTAGACTGATAATTGGCATGGAAGTAAGCTGTAAATTGATGGATCCAACGTGCATTCTCTGTTTTAGCTGTACTCTGTTTAGGATTTAAATCATTGACATTATTAGGTTTTTATTTGCATGTGTACATACTCCATTGGTACTGCTTTGGTCTCTCATAAAATTATAAATTTCTACTTTTTCCTACTCCATTTTTGACCTCATGTAAGTATATGTCACATAATTTCAGATATTTCGATTGATTCCATATGGCTGATTTACTTAAAAACCAGTGACACATGGGAATTAGCTCATTTTATTCTCCAACTATTTGCAATGAGAATTTTTATTC
>OVBJ01003801.1:0-10802 GCA_900406535.1 Noccaea bulbosa | reverse complement strand
CGACTTAACGACGACAACAATAACATCTGATTAACGATTAGTATTTACATCTACTTTACAACGATTTTTCTTTNTAACGACGATTATTTTGTCGTCGCAATTTACGACGATTTTACGACGATTTTGAATTTACGTCGATCAATTACCGTCGATTTGAAAGTCGATGGAAAGGCGATGTAATGGCCTATTCCCATCGATTTTACAACGATTCGTGTCGATGGCAAAGGTCTGTTTTCTTGTAGTGGTTGTGATGTGATCAACATGTTGTGACATGGTATAAAACATACATGATTATTTAGTCTAATATTTAGTGTACATATCTTGTTTTAAATAAATTATTTGATTTATTGTGCTTCCTATAATATTTATTTCACCAAATATATATGATTATATTTTAATTGCATGTATGCTTTAAAAAGTTGCATATCATTTTTTAGATGAAGTTGCATACATACATGATACCTTGTATAACATGCTAACATGATATATTGTATACACGTACCGTCAATTATCTGACTAGTAGTTAGGTTGTTACAGAGAAAAGCATATAAATAATGCAAATGTGGAATGTTACGTAATTGTGAAAATTGAGATAGTGATATTAACCAGAAGGATGTGATCGATCTATATCATCTACATGCTAACATTTCGAAGGTATGCCTTTTTTCAATCGACATTCCTCTGTTGAATCCTGGAAAAATGCAATACCTGACGTATATGAAAATCCTGGTCTACAAAATTAAGTTGTCAAACAAGAATAAACCATTCTCCCATTTGTCCAAATTTAATCAAAAGCATCCCACGTGGTTTCTACTTTCCACCATTCCAAAAGTTCTTTCAATATTTTTAATCCACAAGTACTTTTTTTTTTTAATTTCATTTTTTGTGTGCACCCCACGTTGCATCCATCCCCAAAAATTGCTTTCTAAGAAATGGGTTTGCTATTTGTCTGCTATATACGCCACCAGTCACAGGCACTGTTCAATAACTTTTCTACTGATTAGATTGTTCTCAGTATCGAGGATACAAGTAACCGAAACTCGTGGGTAAAGGATTTTGATGCTTCTTCTAAAAGGAAATAAATCAAATCAACGAATCCTCTTTAACGAACGAAGATAAACTATCTAATAGTTACATACAATGAATACAACTATAGTTAGACGACTTGTGTTTTCTAACCACTTCGAACCATTCAAAAATATTTGGACGAAGGAGGAAAAAAAACTGTGTTTGAAATAAGCAAGGACTAAATATTTGAAACAACAAAGTTTATATAGGGGTTTTGTGCAAAAAAAAAAAACCCCAAACTATATTATTTTTGCAAGAAAAACCATTACCTCAAAAAAATGCAAGTCAAACCATCCACCTTTAAAGTCACATGTAAAATAAACCCCCAACTATATCGATAACATCATCCAAAAAAAACAGCGTTTTAAATAGGCCTGAGACTTCGGGTTTCGGTTCGGGTTCGAATCGAATTTTTTTAAAACTAGATCTGCGACTTTTACCCGAACCCGTCCGAAAATATCTGAATCGAACCCAAATTGAAATTTTAAAAATCCAAACAGTTTTTATATCTCAAATCCAAAAATTTTGAATTTTTTTTTTTAAAAACACGAAAATACCCGAACCGAACACAAAAAAAATTCGAACCCGAACCGAAACTTTTAAAAATCCGAACGGTTTCTATATTTTTAAATCCAAAAACCTGAAACCCGAAAAATTCGACCCGAATCCGAACCGAAACCCGAAATTTCAGGCCTATTTAAAACGCTATTTTTTTTTATGATGTCATCGATATAGTTGGGGGTTTATTTTGCGTGTGACTTTAGAGGTGGATGGTTTGATTTGCATTTTTTTGAGGTGAGGATTTTTATTGCAAAAATAATATAGTTTGAGGTTTTTTTTGCATAAAACCCTTTATATAGCCTTTGAGCATGATAGAACACAGTTTCTCTTACTAGTACTACTGAAACGAAAATGTAATTATTTGAAAAGCTAAAAGTAGTAATAAAGGACGTGTAAAGTAGAAAGAAAACAAAAATTAAATTCGCCTGAAACTGTTCTCCTACGTACGCGTCTCAATAGTTTGAGTAAAATTGTGACAAAAAGATTAGATTGTCTTAAACATTCTTTTACTGTATTCCCGGTAGTATGCTGTACATGGAATTTATCATTGCCGACACTAAAAAGTAGAAAGAGTATATAGTTTTGTCTGGAATCCTTGATTTTCTTAGCAGTTAATAGACAGCCGTACGACTGTAAATCAGATTGTATAATTTCACCCAAACCCAATTAATGCAGGAGATATAAGAGCCAAATGTGATCAATCCAAGCGCCTTCGAATGATTAAATTATGTTGTTCGAGTATATGATAATTACATAGTACTCGCAAATGGAGTCGATTCATGAAGCTTCCACTAAATGTAGGAAATGCGAGAATGTTTAGGAGCATACAGTACTTTCATCAAGCTTTCCAACTTTATAATCTAAATATATTCTTAATAAATAAAAAATTAGTCAAAAAGTAGTGTGTGTAGACATGTCATCTAATCATCTTTTTCTCGAACTAACATTTGGTTGTAACTATTACTTGCTAAACTTTAGAATATGTTTGGAAGAAATTTACTATAGAAAAATTAAACGAGGAATATTTTAATATACGTAATCAGTAAAGTCGGTGAGTATGATGCAAAGTATTGTCCTTTTCGATGCCAGAAATTATTATCCCATGATTCCATTCATTTATTTATATACAATATCCTCGTTATCAAGAATATACCTTTCTCCCATGAAAAAGAAAATACAATCAGGAGAGGGGATTTTGTTTACTTTCTTAATTCGTTTTCTATACATATCGGGAAGAGTCGTTTTTTCTACAAGTCTACAACAACATAGATCTGTTGTTGTGTTACAATATATACATAAGTGGTTCGTTTGTGCGTCCATCTATAGATGATTTTCGTTACATCAAACTTCATATTTGAATTCGGATGATGAGGTATTAAAAACTAGTAGTATATATGTTTGTAGGGAAAAAAGTTAGTTTGAAAGCACTTAAAGACCTTTCATATTTTTTAGAATTGTACTATATAATAGAAATGACACGCCCTAGGTAAAATCATATTTACGCTAAAACTGCATTAGCTTTTTACGTTGAAATAACATTATTTTGGCCATTTCCTAATAAATTTTAACTCATAATTTTTATAACTGTTGACAAAAAAATCACAATTAAAAATTGAATAAGATTAAATCTGAATTCAAAATCTAACTGAAAAAACTGATTTTACAAAACAAACAAAATGAAGATACTAATTTGAATGTTGAACACTTGAACTTATCCATACTCACCACCATTCATCCACACACAGAAACAAACCGTCCACAATTCAATAATTAATATATCACCGGTACTATCCTCGGGCCACCTTGTTCCCGGTCCTGATCTGAAGAAAATGGTTTAAAAAAAAAAAAAAAAAAAATTCTAAAGAAAAGGGTAAATTTGTTGAAGGCCACCGAATGGTAAATTGCGAAAGAAAAAGAAAATCAAAGAAAAAGAAAAAGGTTGTTTGTAATTTTTTATTAAAAAAAAGAACATAATTGAAGGTAAGAATAAAAAATCTACATAAGCTTACAAGTGTGTCCATATATGTTGGATGATTAGTTCTCTGCCATGTGCTATGGAATCAACCTCTTATGCTTTATGTTCTGTTAGCTCCTACCTTATACTCTAACTTTCATTATTCATCAATAATTCAATTTTTTTTTTTTTTGCTAAAATATTAAATAATTATAATTCAAATTCCTCCTCACGTCTTTTTATATTATATATTGCAGCGTTTCTTATAAATACTCCCTCTCCCCCATACTCATCCCTCATAGCATTTCTCCCTTCTTCGTTTCAGTTATAACTTTTTCTCTAACGACAGAATCTAAAATAATGGGTGAAGAAGTAAAACCAGTAAGAATCAAAGTTTCTACAATATTTAATTAGCACAAAAATACCTATTAATTGGTGACTGACGTTTTCATTATTAGGAGGTAAAGGAAGCTGCCTCTGCACCAGAGGCCGTCCCAGAGCCTGCCACGGCGGAGGAGGAGGAAGAGAAGACGAAAGATGTTGCGGAGGAGAAGAAAGCGGCAGTTGAGGAGGAGAAACCAACGGTTGACGAAGAGCCGCAACCGCCACCACCGCCTCCGCCATTCATACTCTACATTGACTTGCATTGTGTAGGATGTGCCAGGAAGATTGAAAGATGTATTCTAAAAATTAGAGGTAAAAGATATATAAATGGAGGGAGTATTAGATTCCTCTAAAGAATAATTGTTCATCAGTTTTTTAAAAAAAAAAATGTTTTAAAATTATATACTCATCCTCAGAATCACAACTACCATATAAATTATTTGCAACTAGACATATATAAAGAGAAATATATTTTCTTTAAAGTACCTAAATATCATTGTATAAAGCTCCATAACTGAAATGAATAATTACTTAAAATACGAAAAATGTGTAGGTGTGGAAGAAGTGGTGATGGACATGAATGCGAACCAAGTGACGATAAAGGGAGTATTGGATCCGCAAGCAGTGTGTAACAAAATCAAGAAGAAGACTAAAAGAATGGCAAAAGTTATCTCGCCGCTTCCGGCAGCCGAGGGAGAGCCTCTGCCGCCGATCATAACCTCTCAGGTCTCTGGCCTCATCACCGTCGAGCTCAACGTCAACATGCACTGTGAAGCGTGTGCTGAACAGCTCAAGAAGAAGATTCTCAAAATGAGAGGTACATATACTTATATACACTGTATGTCGTCAATTAAAAACCAAATTATCTATGGTTAGTTAGTTTTTTTTTTTTTATAATGAATGGCAATAATTATTCAAAAATGTCTGTTTCTACTGATTTTTCCCACTGCTTAAACATAAGTAAACCATATAAAGCTAATATATCATTTTGTATACATAGTTCCTTAATTTTCATGTTTTGTCACCTTTGAATTCATTAGATATCTCGTAATGTTTCACGTGCACTACGATTATATATATATATATATATATATATATATATTATGAGTGCATACGCTAATGTCAAGCGGGTAAACTTAAATTTGTTGATGACATTTGATTGGTGCCACTTGATACATTTAAACTGAGTAATATTTTTGCTGCTTAGGGGTCCAAACAACTGTGACGGAGCACACCACCGGAAAAGTAATAGTTACCGGGACGATGGACGAAGAGAAATTGGTAGATTACGTCTACCGTCGGACCAAGAAGCAGGCCAGAATCGTACCCCAACCAGACCCGGAACCTGAAAACCCGGTGGGGGAGGAAGAAAAGAAGGAGGAGAGCGGAGAAGGAAATGAGAAACCAACAGAAATAGGAGAAGAGAAGGCGGAGGAGAAGAAAGAGGGGGAGGAAAAGGAAAAGGAAGAAAACGGTGGCGGAGACGAGACGGTGGCTACGGAGATGATGGCGGCGGGGGATGAAGAAGGGATGAAGAGGATGATGTATTATTATCAGCCTTTATACGTCATCGAAAGGGTTCCTCCGCCGCAGCTTTTTAGCGACGAGAACCCTAACGCTTGTTGCATTTCTTAATTCGTTTTCGTATGGTCCACGAAAAATATATAATTAGGGGATTTTATTACGTAAGAAAATGAAGAAAAAGAAAAGAAAGAATATAGGTGATTATGATGCCCAAAAAAAAAAAAAAAAATTGTAAACTATATAAATTTTTATAATGTGGTTGGTATCTTTATATATCGATGTGATACGTTACGCTTTAGTATATACGTAATCGCAACTGAAAAAACGATCGATACGGAGTCTATTCAAATTTATGGAAATACACGTAGATATGTGTGTGTATGAGAGTGTGTCTCGAATTGTTTTGTACATTCTTGGGGAAAATTTGATTTCGTGATGAAAATGGGATCAGAGACTAGGAGAATCTAGAGGGAATGGGAGATCCGTGTGGGTCGCACATGGTATGCTTCTTTTTTCCTTTGCTACGTCAATCTCCATTTTTTGGACGTGGCAACTTTTCCAGCCTACCCTGTCTATTCCTTTCTCAACCTCTCAAAATTTTGAAGGTTTATTTTCTTTTAACTTAACGATGTTTCATTGCATAAAGTATGAGCTAAAAAAAGGCAATATAAAGTTATATTTATAGAGACATTGTCTGTTAAGTTGTCGACGACAGTAATCACTAATCATCGATACATTTGATTTATTCTGTAGTTGTCAACGATTAGTGACATCTGCCAAATCTTGTTTGTTTGTAATGGTTTAGTCAAGTACTCAAGTGACAAGTTTTAGCGATTAGTAACCAAAAACAATATTACAAGTTTAACGTTTTAGATTTTGGATAGCGATTGATCGCTAAAACATGTTGTCAACGACTAAAAAACAAGTATAATTTAATCGTTGTAATTTGTTGTCGATCTCGGAATCTCTGATCACTAAAAATTGCATGATGAACATGATTTAGTTGCATGGTCAATGGTCAATATCGCTAATAACTATCATAGAAATGGAACCATAATCTTGGATTTGAGCTTTTTATAACAATTCTATCATAGATTAAAATAATTGTACGATATAAGTCTAGTTTTAATGTGTGAACATAATAATTAGAAATAATTAAATAAATCGAGAAGTCGATTTTGGTTTGGTTTTGTAGTTAACCGGAACAGCCAATCAAGTGGGCTGAGGTGATGGTTCGATGAGCTGGGCCGTGGAACACAAGCCCATGAGAGAGTTAAGCTGATTGTAGTAACCTTTGCCACTGATTCAGAAAAGAAAACAGAGAGTCGCAAGATCCTCTTCAACTTTGAGAGATGCGAGTCTTGTCAATGTACTTAAGATTACGCATTATTACTTGTTGGTTTAAATGTGAAAGATTACGCATTATGATTATGAGAAACTCGTAAAATTCTAGTCATTTACATTCTTCTTGATTTCGTGGAAGTTTCGAATGTTGAAATCGTTATCTAGCTACATCAAGTAGCATCAGAACTTAAGTTACATGATCTGGATTATATTTTCCCATGGAGAGGAAATGTTCTTGAGCCTACACACGAGAATTTTGACGTAAGTGGGCTAGTACTAGATCAATCTTGGTGACTAAAGAGCCTGGCAAAGTGAAAGACCAGTAGATCACAATTAAAAAGTCTATTTGAATTCAACAAACTGTTTGTCACTGCTTAATAGTAAAGTTGATCTACTGTTGCGGCAGATGAGGACGTTGGAACAATTTAAACCAGTACTGTTTGTTATTTCAGTTTGGGGTTGAAAAACAAATAAATGGGAGATGTATTATGATTGTTTCATTGTTTTTAGGAACATATTCAATGTGTCACAGCTGTGGCTGATAACTCCCCAAACCTTCCATGTATTCTTGCTAACTAACATAAAGTCTTACTTTATAAAAGAAAATATTATAATTGTACTTTTAATCATTGAGATATCTATAATTTCTTAAAAACTAATAGGAGTATACACCATAGATTTAAGCTAATTTAAATTTAATCTAGAACTGGCTTAAAGTTATCATCGAAGATTATTTGTCACCAGTTGAGAAGTGAACTCAAAATATCTATAATTTGTAACCAATGGATTCCCATAAGAGGCTGTACTTAAGCCAATGGCCTTATCTATCCAGTAACCACCAACACAAACACTATGAGAATATCAAATGTGTTACAGAAAACAAAAATCAACTTGGGCATGCGCACCAATATTATGTTCATTGGTCTCCCAAGAACTCGGAAACCCATCATTTTCAAATAGAATAAACGTCAAACCGCAGTAAAAAATACAAATCATCTGATGATAACAATTCTTAATGAATAAATTTAAGCACATAATAAGTCTTTTATATAAACTATGGGACTTCATAAATTAACGGATAATTGCTAGTTGTTGTTTTTTTTTTTTTTGGTTAACTAGGAAGACTATTGGTTCATAGTCTATATATATAATTGATGTTGTGTTGTGCCAATTGGCATCTTTGCCAAGAATTAGAGCTGAAGTATTTCAATAAAAATTTGATAAAAACTCATGACTTCTCAACTTACGGCAACGATTAGAATTTATAATTTGACTGTTTTTCACTCTACCTTTTGTCTAAGAGTTTGAACATGAAAGGTACACGTTTTGCTTTACTCACTATAAAAAACAAAGAACATCGGTTATTTTCCTTAAAAGAAATAACATCATGACTCACATGACTCATGAGCATCAATTTATATCACGGCATGATGTCTTTGATTTCCCTAGGGTCTACCGTCTACAATTATACAAGTAGTTGGACCAATTGTGTTAGCAGACATTCAGTTAATGGTTTACTCTTTAATACTATTTTTCGTTTTAACAGTTTCAGATACCCGTCAACGTTAGCTAGATTCCTGTAATTAGTCGAGATATTCACGATCATCTACGTTTTATTAACCCCCAAAGAGATCTTTGTTAGATTTTTAGCAAAAAGAAACCAAACACCCAAAGAGTTTATTAAATTCAATAAAGTTGGTAGATCTGACGGCTACAATAATTTATGACCAGAACCTACCAGAATTTATGGCCATTAGCTTCAGAGCCCATACTCTATAAATACGACTACGTCTCATGAAAGGTAACCACATTGCCATATCTTGCACATTACAATATATATAAGTTATTAGAGGTTGTAACAACATCACATCAAAGCAATTCATCATCAGAGCATATTCAAATCACCATGATAACAGTAGCCATCGCTGCCGAGTTGCTTGAAGAATACACGGTAGCGCTCGCTCGTATCACCGTCACCCTCCTCCCTCCACTACCGACAAGTCGTCGTCGACGTGTCCGAGCTCCGACTAGCGGCAGCCGAGCTGATTCTCCCTTGCCTCGTAACGACATATCACCATCGTTATGCGCTCCCAATTACGCCGCTTTTGTCTTGAATTTCTAAGTTCTTTTTTGGTTTTTTGTATAGACGAAGATGTTTTCGAATTTTCTTCTTCTTGACTGTACCATGATGCTTGTGTTATTAATTTGGATTTTTGTATTTATTTAATTATTTATTTTCTAGACAAGATTTTTCTACGGTAATAACTGAATATTGAAATATTGAAAACATAAATATTTAAATTTGTTTATGGTAATTTTTTGTGTTTTTCTTAATTAGAGAGTTCAAATATCCATGTATCACTGACAAAATAACGAAATAACATTATGGATAAGAATGAAGATATATTCAAAAGACGCATAAAAATAAATTATATAATAAAGTGGTAGTGTATTAGTAGTAGATATATGTTAGTTATGGCCTTATGGATTTTGGCCGGATGTTTGACATTGTGTGTTTCTATCTTAACGAGTTTTTACTTTTTAGTTTTTACATTTTGAGTCGATTCTTCTATCTAAATGAGTTTTTAATTTTTACATTTTGAGTCAAGTCAGTTAAGAGGTGGTAACATTTTAGATAATTGGTGCTTAATATTCGAACGTCGTACAGACTACACTTAGTTTTTTTTTGGATAAAATAGATTACACATACTTTCCCTTTTTACTATGATGCTGGATAATACAATTGCTCTATCAAAAATGAAAGAATTTTCTGAAATAACATTAAACTACAAAATAATAATAATAATAATAATAATTAACATGCCTACAACCAGTATTTTTTTAGGAGTGTCAAAACGGGTACCTCGACCCGACATGACACTTACCCATATGGGTTCGAAGGTTATAGAGTTGGGTTATAACCCAACCCATTTATTTTGTGGGTTATAATTTATAACTCAAACCCAATTATGTTAATACTCATGGGTTAAATGAGTTATATGGGTCTCCATATATATAAAAAGTGAGTAATATTTTTTTTTAAACATACTATATATTAAGTTAAAAATTCAACCAAAACTTCCAAATAACAAAATCATAATAATATTGATGTAGTAAAACAAAATAAAATACACATAATTAGATAAACCATAAAATAAAACCAAAATATAAAACCTTTAAATTATAAAACCATAAAACTATCTAAATTATAAAACCATAAAACTTTTATATTTTTAAGTATTAAATTTATGAATATTTTATATATTTATATTTTTTTCTTTTTTTATAATAAAACAATGGGTAATCTATAACCCTAATGGGTAAATCTATTAGACCCATAGACTATTAAGGTTAACCCACTACAATTCATTTATTTATATTAGTAAAAAAATTCAATCCAAACCGATTAAAATTTTAAACATATAGGGTCATGGATAATGATCCATTTTGACATTTCTAATTTTTTTATATGAGAGATTGGCTAACGGAGACCAAAATAAAATAAAATAATGTCTTGGATATTATTAATGATGATATAAAGATGTCCCATTGTGTTTTTACTTTGAATGAAAATTGAAAGGGGATATTATTGCGAATTTGTTTATATAACCTTTTTATATAAAAATATGGGCTTTTGTTTTTTGTGGAAAATGAAAATGGGTACGGTGACCGAATCACATGAGCTTCATTTAAACACAAATGGTTCAGACGTAGATAGAGTGACGAACCTAAAAATTGTTAAGTTGACATTTTAAAGTTTAGTTACTTGTTCAAAAATAAAAACTATCCGAGTTTACGATATTCCTTCGAGCTGTTCCGAGCACAAATCCCACCATTATATCATTACGATATTACTTGATTCGGTCCTGAACCCGAATTGACCCGAACTGATGAGGACATCCAAGCTGAACCGGAGCTAACCGAACCTCAGATGCAAGACCTTGATGTTCCTGCGATTTATGAAGGA
>OVBJ01003800.1:0-10813 GCA_900406535.1 Noccaea bulbosa | reverse complement strand
ACCAATAAAAGAATAAACTCTAGCAACCTAAACACCAGGTTTGCCATTTATATAAAATAAAACTAACAACCTAAAATTGATGGTTTGCTAGCCATAACAAGATAAGCAAAATAAGCATCCTATCATCATCCTCGTCTCTCGGCCTCATTCCGCAGTTGAACATTCCTGTTACCTGCATCACATTGGAATAGAGATGCGTAAGTATTATCATAAATACTTAGTGAGTGGATCATCCTGCCTACAGGCCATGCACGTCAACACCAGACAATACATCAATCAACAACAAAATAACAAAGCAGCAATGATCAACAAAAGCAATAGACTCACAACAGTACTCGTGTCGATCGACACCCCACCGTGTCGATCGTCACCCCAGCTCGGTGTCGATCGACACCGTCCCAACACCTCAACTCCAAAAGCAACGAATCAACGCCAAAATCACAGATAAACATGACTTATAGGTTTTCAACGCCCCAAATTGAATCAAACTCGACAATACACGAAGAACAGCTCAAGAACACATCCAAAAACACAAAGCCACGAAATCTCTAATGAATAACGGACCTACAGTCACGCATTCACCTTGAAAAGGGCTGAAAAGAGGGAAATGAGATGAACAAGGAAGAACAACAGCAGATCTGCTCCAGAAACTCTGATTTTTTCACTAAAATCGCGTCCTTTTCTCTCTGAAACTCAACTTCTCGAAAAAGTGATTCTCAGATACTACTACAGTGATTTTTAATCGAGACTTAGGGCTTCCAAATCCTTAAACCGGCAAAATCAGCCCACTTAAATCGAACCAGTCGATTTTCCTGAAGCTGGTGTCGATCGACACCACTCCTAGGTGTCGGTCGACACCAATCGACCCGAACCAACTCCAAATCCAATTCGATCAACTTAAACCGGAAATCAACCCGATAACTGGTGTCGATCGACACTACCTTTGGTGTCGATCAACACTAGTGATTTAAAAGCTTTTTACACATTTTCTTCGAAGTGTTCGAACCTTAGACCGACTGTACAACAATCAAACCAGAACATGTACAATCAATCCTAAATTCACACCTCAAGGAGCATATGTAATCCACTCCTGAATCCCTAATGCCATCCGATACCACTTCCAAAACAATTTTCTGGTTCACGGATGTTACAAGGCAGATCATCTGGATGACGAAGTGGTGGAGGCGCGTTTTTTGACGAGCTCATTTTTTTATATGAGCTCGCGCTTCGGCGAATTGTCCTTTTCTTGATGAGTTCGCTCTTCGACGAGCTCTCTTTTTCTTTAGCTCGTGCTTCGACGAGATTATTATATATTTAAAAAGAAGAGCTATTATGCTGATTTTAAGGTGTTGATGAGTTTGAAGGCGATGTTTTTGTCATCGACGAGCTCAAGATGACCGTTTTGCTTTGCGGATCTTTTGCGTCTCGGCAAGGTCTTTGGAATTCGCGGGTGCCGAGTGGTAGCGCCATGTACTTTGGAGATGATTGCGAAGAGGTCGTGGCGTAGCTTGGCCACTTTCGGGTAGATTTCTTTGTCGTCGTTCGTCGCGGCATTAGGGCTTGTTGCCGTTATGCTTTTTGCATGGTCGATGTAGATGCAGTGTTGGTGATAGGAGCTTCTGCGTCTGGGACCGGTGGCGGCGGAAGATCGACGCGACCACCATTTGCGTTACTATCGACGGGATGGATGATGAGATTTCCATCTGCGTCGAGATCAGGTTGACTTTGCAGTCCGCCTGTTCTGGTGTCGAGATCATCGTGCAGAGATCCCATGTTTGAACCTTCAGGAAAAGCTTTTACGGTAAGGTTTTTTTGAAGGTTCTCTAGAAGCTCAAAACTCGTTCTGGTTGCTGTTTTAATTTGAGTTGGGTGCTGTGCTTTGTTTTTTATTCCCCAAATGTCTCATTCGTTCTAATCCTTAGCTCCATAGTGTTTGGGTTTGTTTATGTGGCAGTGTTATGTCTTTACCTCTCCGGTTGTTTGGAGTTTAGTTTCCCTCGTTTAGACTTGTTTTCCGGGGATTTCGTGATATCCGCCGGCTTTGTGATTTGGTTGACGTCTAACGTCTTGTATTTCTCGTTTTAATATAATTCTAGATGGAAAAAAAAAAAAAAATCAATCATAGCTTTTAATGTATGATCATTATGCCATTTGGATAAAATATACATTGCCGTTTGGATTGAAGATGGTGTTATCTTTACGATGGCATTTGACTGATCACAAACATTAAGAAATTTACGTTTTTCTTGCAGATTGTTATAATCTATATATATAAGCTAACCATGATCTATCACTGGAAAACACAAACAGTAGGGGAAACAAATAATATGCTTTGGCTTTGAGTTGGAAATTATGTCCCTTTTGGTATTACATATAAGTGAGTCAATGCTTCGCTGACTTAAGACCAGGAAACATTAAGAGTTTGAGTTTCTTTAAAAATTGTCAAGGTTATATACATATACCTTATGTTCTTTAGAAAATATAGGACAAAAACAATAATATATGGCTTTGTACTGGTTATTATGTCTCTCTATCTATCGTTTTCTTATAATAATTTTGCTCAAACTGTTCAGGTAAAATAAATGAATTAATTAATATCAGATTTGAATTAGAATACACTATGTTTGTATGTTGACTCGTATATCTAATGTTTATAACAGGAAGAAATAGAATACGAATGTGTTGATATCTACAAGCAACCTGCATTTCAACATCCTTTGATGAAGGATCACCAGCTTATCTATACACACACAATTAACGTTTTCATAATCCTTGAAATATCTCACATCGAGAGTATTTCTCTTAAGTCATTAAGTGTTTGGTTGTCTCTGTCCTAGATGAGACCAAGTATCGAGTTTCAAGCCATGCTATCAATGGAGTCCGAAAAATCAGATTTGTCCATTGGTAGATCTGAAGTTCGTTGTCCTAAATTAAAGTACCAATTCACAGACCACAAACCAACTATACTAATAACTTTAGTGATCCGAATAAAATAATTTCAGAAGCCAACCTACAAGTAAGTATTTTAACCACGGCTAAAAGATTTATTTTCTTTTTTGCGGTTTTTTTTCCAGAAATGATAAATATATAAAAAAAAATTAGTATGCATTTATTAGACAATTTGAGAATAAGACAGAAAGATGGCGTGGAGCGGAAGCGGTTTTCAATATTTACAAGCCACGAGTGTTGAAGAATCAATTTAGTAAGGCTTGGGTTTGGCTAAATCACAGAGAAAAAGATGTAATAAGCAGCATCCAGTTCGGTTGGGCTGTAAGTATACTACAAACTCTATCCTGTATTTAGAGTTGACGATCTATTTCTCTCTCGGAACTTTCATATATAGCACCATATGTGATATGTCAAGAGTTATGTATTTACCAAATGTCGAAGTTATGTATTTATCATACGGTTGATCGTCTTTTTAGGTGCATACAGGATTATATCGAGATGATCGTCCAAGGCTAACAACATACTGGACAGTAAGTGTTGTTTACTTTGTATCTGAATTTAATTGTCAATCTTAATGGCATAGAAGTATTTTTTTGGTACTGATATGTTCATAATCAAATATGTATGCCTTAACTATATATATATATATTACAGTCAGGTAGACATCAAAATGGATTCTGTCGAGGAGGCTATGTCCAAGTCCATAAAACAATCTACCCCGGTATGGTTTATCATAAAGTTTCTGCTATAGGAAGAAGACAATACACTACCCGTCTTCTTGTTGCGCAGGTAAACAGAAACATATGTTACATGATTTACATATATGTTAATGTTTAGAATCTTATATACCTATAATTAAACTACCATTCATATAGGATTCCAGAACAAAAAACTGGTTATTAATGTGGAGAAAGGCCGTAATAGGCTATTGGCCGCATCGATTGTATTCGGCGCAAGGAGCGTCACAAGTTTACTTTGGCGGGTATGCAGGCGGGCTAGATGGAGCTGTTAGCCCGCAGATGGGGGCAGGGAATTTTCCAAGATCAGTGGGGTTTCAGAGGAGGGGCTTCATGTTTCATGAAACAGCTGAAGTATTTCGTAGATGGACAAGGACTTGTCGATGTTGCTTCAAATGACTTTGAGGAATATGTGAGTAGTCCAAAGTGTTATGATGTTATGGTTTCGTAAGTTTGAATTAGGCAGTGGAGAGATGCTCACGTTCGGTGGACCTGGTGGAGACTGTGGTATCTAATAAATAGTTCCATAGTTTCATTTTCTGTTGTTGTTGTTTCATAACAAATGATATTTTATATTTGTAATTTCTATCCTCACAATGCGATTTCTGGTAAACAACTATGGTTTCAAGCCTACCATTGAATTTTCGTCTATATTCTTGAAATAATGGGTTAATATGTCGTTGCCTAAGCACATATTTTTATCCACGATGATGAAATAATGAGCATTTCTATGTTAATTTTTTTACAGAATTCACATGCGCCAATGATACCGATGTCTCCAACCACTAAACATATCCCCAAAAACATTTCAAATGTCTTTCTAATCAATTTTTAGGACTAACAAAATAGACTAAGAGAGAAGAGCAGAATCATTCTGTTCTTTTTTGGTAAAATACAAAATAATTCCTACAAATAATAAGAAAACTTAACCATGAATAAAATTCATAATAGTTGAAAAAAAAAAAATCACGGGTCTACGTCTAACATTCCTACGAATCCTATACAGATGAAAACATGCTAGAGTCCAATTGGACCAAACCTAACAAGATCCTTCTCACACAAATTCTTGTCCTAAAACTAGACTACTACAAACACACAAATCTCANAAAAAACCAAAAAAAAAAAAAAAAAAAAAAAAAAAAAAAAAAAAAATCAAACAAAACCGCTTAAATTTTTTAAATTCTTACCAATTTCAATGCATCATAAAATTAGTTTTCTTACACATCACTCAGTGCTATTTGAGTTCTCATCTCTACCATCATCATCCTGATCGCTCTGTTGTTGCGGCTGCTTCTCTCGATGTTCCACCGCATTGTTGTTCACTTGTTCCGCGTCTGCGTCTGCGTTTGCGTTTGCGTTTCCACCTCTGGAATACGCGTTTAAAGCGGCTAGCATCCCGAGATTCGAGTCCGGCATGCTTAGCCCTAGACTCTGATTCGGTTGCTGCGGCTGAGCTAAGAACGAACCTAGTTGAAGTGGACTTCCTCTGTATTGATCCACCGGGAAACTAAACCCTGTTCCCGCCATAAAATGAGTTGCACCTCCTGCTCCGGCTCCACCTCCGGCCGCGAACGGCCACATATGAGCACGGTTGTTGTTGTTGTTGCTGCTCTCCATAGCTGCCGGCTGATTACCGGCGGCGGTTGGTACAGGAAGCATCCAATAGGTGTTTCCACCGGGGGACCTACTCGTCGGAGCAACCGCCCACATCGGCGCCGCCGCCCCAGCAGCCGGCGTTTCGGGTTCCTTCAAGGATTTGTTCTCGTTCTGTTTCCGATCATCGTTTTCCTTTGACAAATCATCCGATCTGTACCGTTTTCTCGAGAAATTCTCACCGTCGGATCCTGGAATTGGCTCCGCCGGAGCTGAATCTAACCGCTGGTTCTGATTCTGATGGTTGTGATGCTGCTGCTGTTGTTGAAGATGGTGATGAAACCCTAATAGAGGAGTCGTGTGAGCACCAAACGCGCTTCCTTGCTCATCGTAGTGATGCTGAGTCAATCCAAGTGCGCCGTAGAGAGGCACCGACTTCGACGGCGGCGCAGAGAGAGTCGATCCGCTGTTTCGGAGAGAGACACTTAAAGAAGAGAAGTTCGCCGGGATGGTTCCAGTTCCGGTAGCAGCGACAATCGCCGGCTCCGCTTGCTGGAGAAGCCACTCGATGGTTTCTCCGTCGGATTTATGGCCGAGCTCTCTCGTCAACTGAAAAACCCTAGCGGCGCAAAGAGCCGGCATCCTGATCCGCCGCCCTCTTCCGTCGACTTTCGTGTGACGGTCTTTCGTCGAGCGCTTTGTTAAGACTCCGGAAGTAGTCGCCGCCGCGGATGAGGTCGTGGTCAGCGCGGCGTCTTCTAACGGCGTAGATCTGGGGACGATTGAGAGAGAAGCATCGACTAGTTGCCGAGAACCTCCTCTAGCGGCGGTGGCGGCGGCGTCGTTGTTCCGAACGTCAGAGAGATCCATTTGAAAAGAGGAGAAAGCAAGGGAATGAAATTTGAAGGGAATTAAAATTAGGGTTTGGAGAAAGGAAGAGAAACGGCCATGGATGCTCCGGTTGTCGACTTCATATGATATCGCTTAATGTGTTTGACTCTTGTCTTCTTCCCAACATCGGAGAGAGAGAGAGATGAGAGAAAAAGGGTTTGATGATGTAAAAGCAGGTGGATGACTTTTCCAGCGAGCGGAATAATTATTAAAACTAAAGAATTCTTTTTTCTTTTGCCGTCATTAAATTAATAATGATTTATTAATTTGAGTGTTTATCATTTAAATAAAAAGAAATTAATTAGGAAGGAAACGGGTAAGGATATGAAAAAGACTTGACGACCTTCACAGTTTACAAGGCTCTTCCGAGGACAAATGAGAAAATTACGCATAGATGCATTTTTATCAATTCTTGTTACACATAAACATACTTTTTATAAGATAAAAGTCTTTTTAACTAAAGCCCTCTCTTTCTCTTTACCACTTCAAATCTCTTTATTGCTCTAATTTTCTTTATTCATGGAAGAAAGATAATAAACGAGAGAAATAGTATGCTTTTGGGATTTTAGTTTCAATCAATACTGGTTGAACCTGGTTTAAAATTATTATATATCAGTCACTAAATCGCATACATTCTGTATAAAAATAAACTACGGAAGTAGTGGGACACAGAAGTAGCAAAGTAGATTGGGTGGAGTTTTAAACTTATATTTGTGAGTTTAATATAAGTTTAAATGGATTTGTCAAATTGAGAAAACAGATAAGCATCTTTTTAAGACAGTGAAGCGTGCGTGTTTTTGCAGGTGGGGACAGCTCATCCCAATCCACCTCCGTATCTCCCCATTTAACCTTTTTGTTTTTATAATAAAATAAGGTAAATGTGACATCCCGGTTTTTGAACCCGGTTTCTACGTCCGGTTTGAGTTCTCTATATGGGCCTAAGTGATTAAATCTCTTTCAAGTGGCCCATTAAGAAGTTTCTCGAAAACCTTTGTGATTATCGGATCGACGATCTATTTTCCTAAGTGATTAAATCTCTTTCAAGTGGCCCATTAAGAAGTTTCTCGAAAACCTTTGTGATTATCGGATCGACGATCTATTTTCCTAAGTGATTAAATCTCTTTCAAGTGGCCCATTAAGAAGTTTCTCGAAAACCTTTGTGATTATCGGATCGACGATCTATTTTCTGGTGGTGTCGTACCAGATGCTACCCAAACTATGACCTCATCCCAATTCTCCACGAATTAAAATTTAACTAGCAAAGTCCCCACGAATTGAAGTTTAAATAGTCAGATCCCCACGATATCAATTGCGATAGTTTAATGTAAAAACCGGGTACAAAACCATTGAACCAGAACTCGAATCTCACAAAATCGATTTTATGTGTTGTTGTTTACAAACCAATCATAAACCCACCAAACTGAACTAAACCCAATTCCAGTTAAACCCAAATTAAAAAAAAAAACTGACCCACGCCGACTTCTTCTTCACCTGGAAAAATCCCTGTCGGTGATCCCACGATAACGTAGTTGGTGACTCTCCCTGATTTTTCTTCTCTCACTCGTGGAGCTCATGTCGATTCAGCTGATTGCTCGTTCCCTTTATCCACCACCACGATACTCAATTTCAGATCTTGGGAAAAACACATAATTGGATACTAAAATCTGCAAATTTTGGAATTTGAACCACCTCTGTAACATAGTTTGTTCCCTTCCTTCGACATTAAACCTCTATAGTGGATGTGCACTTTTAGCTTCTCATTGTCGTCACTACAAAACATGAAATTCATTACAAATATGCAATAATCAATTAAATACGACCACGATAATGAAGATTAAGCATAGAAACATACCTCATCTTCCTTCATTTTGAACCAATTCAGTCTCTTAAGTTCGATTTAGGGTTCATATGTGAATTGGGATTTTTTAGGTTTTTTTCGTGAAAGAAGAAGAATTAGATTAGGGACCGAAATTTTTTTGCTGGGTCAGGAATTTTAATTTGGATAGTTTAACTGGGTTTGAAATTTAGATTTGGATTTTTTTGGTTTAGAAACTACAATCAGGTCTGAAATCAGAATAAAACGGGTTTACTTCGGTTAACTGATATTCAGAAATAGTAAACCAATTTTTCAGAACAGTAAACCAATTAAATCATAGCTTTGTGTGGGCTTGGCTATTTAAACTTAGATTGAGGGGGAACTGGCTATTTAAACTTCAATTCGTAGGGACCTATCTAGTTAAACTTTAATTCGTGGGGAATTGGGATGAGGTCATAGTTTGGGCAGCATCTAGTACGACACCATACTTCTGGTGGGGAAATAGGTCGTCGACCCGTGATTATCCTTGTTCCTAATCGAATTGGGAGGAGATAATTACTCTATTTCCTTATGCTAAGGATATTCATAATCTAGATATGGATGGAAAGATCTCCTAGGAGATTTGTATCAATCTCTAGCCTTCTTCTCCAAGTCTTCGTGAAACCCCTTTTACTTCACGAGCTCCTTCTTCTCTCTCTCTCGTTGATCACTTCTCTCTCTAGAGCTTCTTCTTCTTCTCTCTTCCTCGTGTGCCATGTCTTCGTCTCCGTCAGACGTGTCATCTCCGCCGAGCCCAGTGGCGAATCTAGAACCAAAATTTAGTGGGGGCAAAAGCTTAACTCAAAATAATAATGTTGAACAAATATTGCAAAACCCAAAAAAAAAACGTCTACCAAATGTGATGACCAAAAAAAAAAAAAAAAAACTTCTACAAAAATACACTACGCTCAATCATCATATCATCTGAAAACTTGACTATTAAACTATAATAAGAAATCAAAACTTATTGACAATTAAAAATTGCCTTTGCTGGTGTTTTTCGTTCGTGAATCGTGACAGAGATGGAGAGACAAAAGATTAACTTATTATTAGGGTTTAATTTCTTTTGTTTAAAAGGTAAAATTACTATTATTTTTAATTTAAATTTTATAATCACCTAATCGACATTATTTTTAGTGTGTTTTGGGCTTTTGGATTGATCAGAAAATATATGTGGACTTGTAGTTTATGGGGGCAATTTTTATTTTTTTGATGTTGGCAAATTTAGTTATTGTTAAAAATTATATGAGAAAACTTATATATTTTATTTTTTTAGTGGTGGCAATTGCCACCCCCTTGGCTGACGTGCATTCGCCACTGGCCGAGCCCTCCGCGTGAAGACGACGCCGTTTCTCCTCCGCCATCGCCGCCATTTGTTCCCGCCGGCTTTGAGGAGCCGACGCCGCAAGCCATCAATCGCGCGATGGCTCTGCTCCTCGGTGTTCCACCGGTTGATGATGCGACCCTCGCCGCTCTGGTCGCCGGTGAGACGCCACCTCCGAGATCCATGTTCCGCCCGCCGTCGTGGATGAGCGAGCCGCCGAGGATGTACGCACCGCCGACATGCTACTCCTTTGCTAACCTGCTGCCGTCCCGTCTTCTTGTTCCTCCGCCGAGACCAGTGTGCTATCCGGTGCAGTGGGTGCTATCCGGTGCAGTGGGTGCATGCGTCGCTGCCGCATCTCTCCGCCGTTGCTCGTCCGCCTTACTCGAGGTGAGGATGGGGTTATGGTTTCTTCTTGGGCTTTTCTTTCTTCGATTTCCTTAGCTGAGTTTAAGCTTGGCGTATATTGTTTGCATATAGTTTTATCAAGTATGTGTAGGTTGTTTTATATAGTATAGGTGCATTGATCTGTTGCTTGCCCTGCAAGGCATTGCTGTTGAGTTGATGTGCATTCGTTTGATCTCGTATGGGCCGTAAGTTGTTAGTCGTGATGGCCTAACTTGGTGTGATCATATTATTATTGATCTATGTTGTTGTGATAGTTACGTATTTTATTGGTTATTTTTTTATTGGTTATTGGTATTTGTTGAACTGGTTATTTGGTTTATTAATTACTGATTTCTTTCGNGATTGGTTGTTTCATTTTGGTATCAGAGCGTATACGGTTTTAGGACTATTAGTATTGGATGAACTGGACTATGTGTTAATTGATTAAGTGTGTTTAGTCAGTTAGTAGTCTACTGTCATCCTCTTGGCCTTCCAGTATTCTGCGGGTAAGTGAGTTGGAGTTTGTGTTTTGTTGTGTTTTGTTTGTGTGCTGACCTTGCTCTTTTTATGTACTTGGTGGAAGTGCAGCGAGATGGACGCAGGTCGAGGACGTGGTCGCGGTAGAGGTCACGGTGTTGCAGCAGCTGGTCGTGGTGTTGCTCGTGGTGGAGCAGCGGCTCGTGGAGGTCGGGGTGCTGGGTGTAATGTACCAAATGTCTTGGCAGAGAGTCAGGCTCCGAGTGGGGCGACGGCTTCAGTTACCCAGTCAGTTTTGTTGGCCGGTGGGGCTAACTTTGGTGCCGCTGGTGGTGCGGGTGTCGGTGGTGACGCAGGGGCTGGGGCGGCTACCGGTGGTGGGTGTGCGGCTTTAGGTCAGGGTGACTTGATAGTGGGACTTNCTTTTGGCTCGTCTTCCACAGGCGGTACCACAGCAGGCTCCGGTTGCACCTCCAGCGGCCGGGGCACAGGCAGGTGCCGATTTTGTTAAGCAGCAGGAGGCTGCAAGTTTTGTTGGGCAGCAGGGCACTGCAGTTGTTGAGCATCCACCTTATCGCGAGATGATGAGGGAGATGCAGA
>OVBJ01003799.1:0-10819 GCA_900406535.1 Noccaea bulbosa | reverse complement strand
CCGAACCTGGGTGACGATCGACACTGGGGTGTGTCGATCGACACGAGTTGTGTTGTGCGAGTTTGCTGTCTTCGGTAATTGTTATTGTTGTTTTTATGTATTATTCAGTGTTGACATACATGACATGTAGGCAGAATGATCCACTCACTAAGTATTTGTGATAATACTTACCGCAACTCCACTCCAATGTGTTGCAGGTGACCGAAATGTTCTTCCGCGGAAAGAGACCGAGAGAAGAGGCTGAGGAGGAGTTTAGGAATTTGGTGTTAACGTTTATCCTATGGTTAATCATGAATGAAAATTAGGATGTTAGTTTTCATTTTAATAATGTAGCAAACCTGGTGTTTAGGTTGCTAGAGTTTAATTATTTATTCATTGGTTATTGGTTTTATTGGTTTATGTGTTGAACTGAATTTATGATTTATTATTATTATTTTCTTTCGAAAACTTCCGTATTGTTTTGAAAAAAANAAAAAAAAAAAAAAAAAAAAAAAAAAAAAAAAAAAAAAAAAAAAAAGAACTGGTTGTTTCAGGTTAAAGCTAGAAGAAGAAAGAATCGTCTCTCATATGCTCATTGTGTTGAAGATTGCATTGCTTTGCACGAGTGTCTCTCCTGCCGCAAGGCCATCGATGCGACAAGTTGTTCTCATGCTTATTGAGTAAGAAATAAAAGGAGAAGAATCCTTGGATGCAGAAATGACACGTATTACTACCTTATGACTCTATACATTGTTATTGTAATCACTCTTTACCGCAAGATGATATTTGTATGTAATAGATAAATATAGTTAATCATATACGCAGCTATATATCAAAAGATATATATCTTACATTGATTCTAAGATTGGACAATTATCAGTCAATTTTACATGGATTTCTAGGATCCCCTACATCAATCTTGTCCATATTATATTAAACATGAGATTTTAGATGATTTAGTGTGAATTAGAGAAGTTATTATGATTTTACTGAAAACACTAAAGAATCTCATCTAATACCATGCTATTTGGATTTTTATATTTTTGAAAAGAGAAAATTACACAAACTACCACTAATTCAACTGTTTATTACTTGATTAGCTCTCATAAAAAAACACTTACTAGAATAGCATGCATATTGTGTCAAAAGTGAGAATCATACAATTATGGGATTTGATTACACGTAAGTAAAAACATTATAAATTGATTGGCTAAGAGAATTGATCTGACATGTTAAATGTGACATGGAAGGTGACAAAATAGACTTAAAATGTGATTAGTGAAACAACCAAGCTTTTTTTTTTTATATCAATGCGGAAATTCTCAAAAAAATCAATAAATAATAAATCAATTAAACAGTACAACAAATAAACCAATAACCAATAAAAGAATAAACTCTAGCAACCTAAACACCAGGTTTGCCATTTGTCAAAATAAAACTAACAACCTAAAACCAATGGTTTGCTAGCCATAACAAGATAAGCAGAATAAGCATCCTATCATCATCTTTGTCTCTCGACCTCATTCCGCGGTTGAACATTCCTGTTACCTGCATCACATTGGAATAGAGATGCGTAAGTATTGTCATAAATACTTAGTGAGTGGATCATCCTGCCTACAGGCAATGTCCGTCCAACACCAGACAATACATCAAAAAATAACAGCATAAAACCAAAGCAGCAATGATCAATAAACAACACAGACTCGCAACAACAAGAGTGTCGATTGACACCCCCAATGGTGTCGATCGATGCCTGCTCAGTGTCGATCGACACCACAAAGGGTGTCGTTCGACACGAACCTCAGTGTCGACCGACACCACGAATGGTGTCGCTCGACACTCCCTCGACATCACGAGACCAAACGCAATGAAACGATTCAGGATTTACACACAATCACGGGTTTTCAATGCTCAGTTAGTTATTAAAACCTCAATTTCGACATGAACAACTGAAGAACACAACATAGATTCAAAACTTCAGGAAATCTCTAGTAATAAACGGACCTACAGTCACGCACTCACCTTGAAAAGGCTGAAAAAGAGGGAAATCAGATGAACAAGGAAGAACAACAGCAGGTCTGCTCTAGAAACTCGAATTCTTCACAAAATCGCCTCCTTTTCTCTCTGAAACTCCACTTCTCGAAAACCGAGCTCTGAAAAGCGGTCACAAGGTTTTTGTCACGTTTTCAGGGTTTCCTTCGCCTAAACCGGACAAAACCAGCCGACTTAAATTGAACCGGCCGAAATTCCAATAATCGGTGTCGATCGACACCCTTTCTTGGTGTCGGTCGACACCACTCGACCCTAACCAAACCCGAATCCAATTCGATCGACTTAAACCGGAATCGAACTCGATAACCGGTGTCGATCGACAACTTTCGGTGTCGATCGACACTAGCGATTTAAAAGCTTTTTACACATTTTCTTCGAAGTGTTTGAACCTTAGATCGACTGTACAACAATCAAACAAGAACATGTACAATCAATCCTAAATTCACACCTCAAAGAGCATATGTAATCCACTCCTGAATCCCTAATGCCGTTATGTTACAATTCTCCCCCCACTAAACTGAATTCGTCCTCGAATCCCAACACAAACGTCTCCCAAGGACCACAAAACTCACATTTTAGCACTAAGTTATACGCATGTTTCTAGATATTATTACTCATCAATACCACAAATGCAACACCACCGTCACAAATGTCTATACCGTGACACCGCCGTCACAAATATCTATATCATCACACCACCGTCACAATATCTATATCATGACACCACCGTCACAATATCTGTATCGCATCACCACCGTCACGATACCTGTACCGCAACACCACTGTCACGATACCCACTTATACCGAGGTAGCGACCTCCAATATAAGTCTGCCGGGCACCCACCGTCTACTCTAAAGACACCACCGTCTCTAGAATGTATCGAGTAATAAAAATCTGAAACGCGTATAAACCATATGACTAAAATGTTCAATGACCCCACTGGTTAAAGAAACTTGTAACATCCAAAACATGAACCCAAACAAATGAGTCAGAAATTCCATCCCATATAACTCCAAAATGTATATCGTACAACGAAACGAAAATACATAAGTCTAAAAAGACAACAACACCAAAACTTGAAACAAGACTAGAACCACAAAGATGAAAGGAGATCACTCCACAGCCTGCTTGTCGAACCACTTTCCAAACTTCAGTTTCATCTTTGCCTCTGGCTCCCAAGTCTGCTCCTCCGTGCCACTACAGTCCCACAAGACTCTCAACAATGACACCCTCTTGTTCCGCAGAACCTTGACTCTCCTCTCAAGAATCCTCATAGGAACTACCGGAACTGTCATATCTGGCTGAAGATCCTCTAGAATCTCAGCCACTAACTCCTCTGAAGGATGCAAACACCTCCTCAACATAGAAACATGAAACACCTTGTGAAAGGCCCTCATAATCGGTGGCAACTCCAACCGATATGCAACTGGTCCAACTCGCTCCAACACTAGAAACGGACCCATAAACCGCGGATTGGGCTTGTTCTCTGCTAAAGACCCGTTAGTTCCTCTCAACATAGCCATCTTGAGATAAACTCTATCTCCCACCTGAAACTCAAGCTCACGTCTGCGTCTATCTGCATAGCTCTTCTGCCTATCCTGAGCCTCCTTCATGTTCAGCCTCAAGACACGGATCTTCTCCGTCGTCTCCTGAACAAAAGTAGCTCCAAACATGCTGCGCTCCCCCACTTGGGTCCAGCATAAAGGTGTCCTGCATGGCCTCCCATACAAAGCCTCAAAAGGAGCCATGCCAATACTAGACTGAAAACTGTTGTTATAGGCAAACTCTGCCAAACACAGATGATCAGCCCAATGGCCACCCCAATCCAACACGCACATCCTCAGAAAATCCTCCAAAGTCTGGATAGTCCTCTCTAACTGCCCATTTGTCTGTGGACGATAAGCTGTACTCATATGCACATTAGTGCCCATCTCTGTCTGAAATGCCCTCCAAAACACTGAGGCAAATCTCGGATCTCTATCCGACACAATACTGGCTAGCACTCCATGCAGCCTGACAATCTCTCGCACAAACTTCCTAGCCAAGACAGCTGCTCCATCTGTCTTCTTGATGGCCAAGAAATGTGCTGACTTGGTCAACCGGTCCACAATGACCCAAATAGCATCAAATGTCCGTGAGATAGGCAATCCCACAACAAAATCCATAGTGATCATGTCCCACTTCCACTCTGGAATGGGCAGACTCTGCAAAAGACCACTAGGCACCTGATGCTCTGCCTTGACCAAGGAACAAGTGTTGCACCTAGCAACCCAATCTGCCACATCTCTCTTCATCCCAACCCAATGATAATACCGTTTGAGGTCATGGTACATCTTGGTCGCACCTGGATTAATTGAAAACTTGCTCGAATGAGCCTCTCTCAAGACCTCATTAGCGAATATTCTCCCTAACATACCAAATGGATTAAATCCGTCTGTGCATAATATTCCTAGATAAACATTCCTGGACTCATTAGCAAAGTTTGAATGTACCGTCTGAAAGTGTTTCCACGCCTTTGCATCTGAGGGATGTGTTATCTCTCCATGATGTGTAGAATGTTCTGCGTGCCATCTCATTGACGCTGATGTCGTTTCCGATTGGTATAACCGCTTCAATCTTTCAGTGATTGGCAAGTACCACATACGTTGGTAAGAGACCCGCTTCCTTCCAGTAATGGGTTTGTATCTCGGCTTCCCACAAAATCGACATTCCTGCATCTTATCATTATCTTTCCAGAAAATCATGCAATTGTCAATACATACGTCAATCATTTCATAAGGTAACCCAAGACCCGCAACCAACTTCTGTATTTCATAGTAAATACCAGCAGAAATATTATCTTCCGGTAAATACTCTTGAAATAGTCCAGCCCACTTATCCATGTTACTTTCGCTGCTGTTATCTTCACTTTTAATTGTCATCATCCTAACTGCTAGTGACAATCTAGAAAGTCTCTCTCTACACCCATCGTAAAGTGGTTGATTTGCAGCATCTAACATATCATAAAACTTTTGTGCTTCCGTGTTGGGTTCTTCCAAAATTACTTCCGCCGGATTATCAGCAGGAGGAACATGTGTAGTTTTATGAAATGCATTTGTAACCATATCATGAAACCTATTCCCTTGCTGATACCCAATATCATTTCCCAATACATCAGGATGACCATAACCATTGCTAGTGTTATAATTATGTTCTTCAACCCCTTTACTCGAACCACTATTTCCCGCTTCATAGTGAGTAGTATTATAATGATTTTCCCCATGAAAATACCACACATAATAGTTTGGTACAAATCCTCTGTTAAATACATGTTTTTTAGCGGTATCAACAGCGATATATTTTTTGTTCTTACATTTCTAACAGGGACAAAATATTTTACCAGTTTGCATTGCCTGTGGTTGGTTTCGTGTTTGGTTAAAGAATCCATGTAATCCTTCAACAAACTCTCTCGTCACTTTCCTGGTCTGTGGATCTCTTTGGTTGTACATCCAGCTTCATAACTCATATATTCCGTAACTCATTTTTTTAGTGTTTTTTATTTTTTTTTCCTCTTTTTTTTTTCCTCTCTTTTTTTTTTTCCNTTTTTTTTTCCCCCCTTTTTTTTTTTTTTTTTTTTTTTTTTTTTTTTTTTTTTCCCTCTCCTCTTCCCTCTCTTCTTCCTTTTCTTGTTTTTCGATTTGTAGTGAATTGAAACAACGCTACATACACTATTTATAGATGTCTGATAATTTTTTGTTACGGATTTGCGATGGAAATGTTGCGACGGATTTGCGACAGAATCCACTTTGCGACGGAATTGCGACTAACTTGCGACAGAAATATTCCATCGCAACTAGTTAGGTAAACTTATTTAACACGTGCGTACCTAACAGGTCCGCATGTCGGCCAACAACTTTTCGTTGCAAATCCGCCGCAAATTTGCGACAAAAAAGGTAATCGTAAATCCGTCGCAAATTTGCGACAGTTTAATTCCACCGCAATTCCGTCGCAAGTTTGCGACGGAATTGCGATAGAATAGCCTCAACTCGCAATTTCGCCGCAAGTCCTTTGCAAATGTGCGACGGAATGGTTTCCATCGCAAACTTGAGACGGATTTGCGATGGTTTAGTTTTCCGTCGCAAGACCGTCGCAAATCCATTTCAAATTTCTGACGGAAATAATTATGTCGCAAAGTTTTGTCGCAAAACCGCTTTTTTCTTGTAGTGATTTTGGGGTCACTACCTTAGTATAAGTGGTTAATATTGATATTGTGGCGGTGGTGTCACAGTATGGATATTTGTGACGGTGGTGTCACGGTTTGGGTACTTGTGACGTTGGTGTCACAGTACAGATATTATGACGGAGGTGTCATGATATAGATATTGTGATGGTTGTGTCACGGTATGGTTATCGAGGAGTAATAATATCTAGAAACATGCGTATCACATAGGACTAAATTCGAGTTTTGTGGTCTTGGAGATACATTTGTTGTAACATCCGTGAACCAGAAAGTTGTTTTAGAAGTGGTATCGAACGACATTAGTGATTCATGAGTGGATTACATATGCTCTTTGGGGTGTGAATTTAGGATTGATTGTACATGTTCATGTTTGATTGTTGTACGNTAACATCCGTGAACCAGAAAGTTGTTTTAGAAGTGGTATCGAACGACATTAGTGATTCATGAGTGGATTACATATGCTCTTTGGGGTGTGAATTTAGGATTGATTGTACATGTTCATGTTTGATTGTTGTACGGTCGGTCTGAGGTTCAAACACTTCGAAGAAAATGTGTAAAAAGCTTTTGAAACACTAGTGTCGATCGACACCAAAGGTAGTGTCGATCGACACCGGTTATCGGATTTGATTCCGGTTTAAGTCGATCGAATTGGAATTTGGAGTTGGTTCGGGTCGAGTGGTGTCGACCGACACCAAGGAAGGGTGTCGATCGACACCAGTTTCAGGAAAATCGGTTGGTTCAATTTAAGTGGGCTGATTTTGTCGGTTTTTGGCTCACTTTTCGAGAAAGCAAGTTTTAGAGCAAGGGAGAGGCGATTTCTGGGCGATTTCTGAGTTTCTGGGCTAGAGCTGTTGCTGTTCTTCGTGGCTTTCATCTCCTTTGTTCTTTCCAATCCTTTCAAAGGTGAGTGCGTGATTGTAGGTCCGTTTATCACTAGATATTTCCTGAAGTTTTGAATTCATGTTGTGTTCTTAAGTTGTTCATGTCGAATTTGTGGTTTTAATCACTATTTGGGCGTTGAAAACCCGTGATTGTGAGTTTGTTGTGAATCCTGAATCGATTCATTGTGTTTGGTCTCGTGGTATCGGACGTGTTGTTGCGAGTCTGGTGTTGATGTATTGTCTGGTGTTGGACGTACATGGCCTGTAGGCAGGATGATCCACTCACTAAGTATTTATGATAATACTTACGCATCTCTATTCCAATGTGATGCAGGTAACAGGAATGTTCAACCGCCGAATGAGGCCGAGAGACGATGAGGATGATAGGATGCTTATTTTGCTTATCTTGTTATGGCTAGCAAACCATCAGTTTTAGTTTGTTAGTTTTATGTTGATAAATGGCAAACCTGGTGTTTAGGTTGCTAGAGTTTATTCTTCTAATGGTTATTGGTATTTCTTGAACTGGTTATTTGATTTAATAATTATTGATTTCTTTCTGAGAATTTCCGCATTGATAATTAATATAAAAAAAAAAAACTTGGTTGTTTAATATGTGTTGGGATTCGAGGACGAATCCAGTTTAGTGGGGGAGAATTGTAACAACCGTGAACCATAAATGTTGTTAGGAAGAGGTGTTGGACGATGGTAGGGGTCGGGAGTAGTTTGCATATGCTCTTAGAGGTGTGAATTTAGGATAGGTTGTACATGTTATTATTTGATTATTGTACAATCGGTCTAAGGTTCAAGCATCGCGAAGAAAATTGTGTAAACTCACTTCTGAACCACTAGTGTCGATCGACACCGGTTATCGAGTCGATTTCCGGTTTAGTTCGATTGACGCTTGAATTGTTGGTTTGGGTCGAGTGGTGTCGACCGATACCAAGGAAGGGTGTCGATCGACACCGGCCTCAGGAAAATCGACCGGTTTGATTCAAGTCGGCTGATTTTGGACGGTTTAGGGCGTAGAAGCCCTATTTCTTTAATAAAAAGCTTGTAGCCGTGCAGAAAGGCACAATTTTGGAGGCTAAGTGTTCTAAGGGTGATTCTAGTGTTTTGAAGGCGATTTCTTTGAGTTTTGGAGAGATCTGTGACTATTCTACCTTGTTCCATCTTCCTTTCCCTCTTTTCAATCCCTTTTAAGGTGAGTGCGTAACTGTAGGTCCGTTTATCACTAGAGATTCCATGTTAGGGAGTTTATTTATGAGTTTTCGAGTTGTTCTTGAGCTGCTCTTCGTTGATTTGTAGTTTCAATCGTTTACGGCGTTGAAAACCCTTTGGATCTGTGTTTGGTGCGTTTTCGTCGTTTTTAGAGTTGTGCCTGCGGGGTAGTGTCGAGCGACACACGTTGTTTGCTGATCAACACTGTTGGGCTCGTCTCGTTCGACACCGAGCTTGGGGTGACGATCGACACGGTGGGGTGTCGATCGACACATGTGTTCTGTTGCGAGTTTGCTGTTATTGGTCATTGCTGCTTTTGTTATTATTGTTTATTGTTGATGTACTGTCTGGTGGTTGACGTACATGGCCTGTAGGCAGGATGATCCACTCACTATGTATTTATGATAATACTTACGCATCTTTATTCCAATGTGATGCAGGTAACAGGAATGTTCCGCCGCGGAATGAGGCCGAAAGACGATGAGGATGATAGAAACATGATTTTGCTTATTCTTTTATGGCTTTTAAACAATTATTTGATTTAATAATTATTGATTTCTTTCTGAGAATTTCCGCATTGATAATTAATATAAAAAAAAGCTTGGTTGTTTCATTTTGGTATCAGAGCGTACACGGTTTTAGGACTGTTAGTTTTGGGTGAACTGGACTATGTGTTTAATTGATTGAGTGTGATTAGTCAGTTAGTAGTCTAGCATCATCCTCTCGGCCTTCCAGTATTCCGCGGGTAAGTGAGTTGGAGTTTGTGTGTTGTTGTGTTTTTTTTGTGTGCTGACCTTGCTCTTTCTGTACTTGCTTTAAGTGCAGCGAGATGGACGCACGTCGAGGTTGTGGTCGCTGTAGAGGCCGCGGTGTTGCAGCAGCTGGTAGCGGTGCGGCTGCAGCTGGTCTTGGTGCAGCTGGCCGCGGTGCAGCTGGTCGTGGTGTTGCTCATGGTGGAGCAGCGAGTCGTGGAGGTCGGGGTGCTGGGGGTGGTGTACCAGAGGCCTCGGCAGAGAGTCAGGCTCCAAGTGGGGTGACGGCGTCAGTTACTCAGTCAGTTCCGTTGGCCGGTGGGGCTAACTTTGGTGCCGGTGGTGGCGCGGGCATCGGTGGTGACGCAGGGGCTGGGGCGGCTCCCGGTGGTGGGGTGCAGATCTAGCTAAGGGGGATTTGATAGTGGGGCTACTGACGCCGCTTTTGGCTCGTCTTCCGCAGGCGGTACCACAGCAGGCTCCGGTTGCACCTCCAGCGACCGGGGCACAGGCAGGCGCCGGATTTGTTGAGCAGCAGGAGACTGTGGGTTTTGTTGGGCAGCAGGGCGCTGCAGTTGTTGAGCATCCACCTTATCGTGAGATGATGAGGGAGATGCAGAGGATTGGCACGCCGATGTTTGAGGGCGGTGTCACTCCAGAGAAGGCTGACGAGTGGCGTCAGAGGTTGGAGCAGAACTTCGAGTCCGTTTAGTGTCCTGAGCAGTTTTAGGTACAGATTGCGGTGCATTGCCTTAGTGGAGATGCACATTTGTGGTGGAGGTCTGCTAGGACCAGGAGGGCGGATTGGACTTGGGTTGACTTCGTCGAGTAGTTCAACTTCAAGTTTTTCCCGTAGGAGGCCCGAGACAGGCTTCAGTTGAGGTTTTTGGGACTGACTCAGGGAGAGAGGTCAGTCCGGGAGTACAATGCAGAGTTCTGCAGATTGGTGGTTCATACCAGCAGTGAGTTGGTCGGTGAGCGGGCCTTGTTGTCGAGGTTCCTTCAGGGGCTTCGGAGGAACATCAGGACCCAGTGCATAGGTGGTATGTACCACACTAGAGCCGAGTTAGTGGCAGCTTCAGTTGAGGAGGATTTGCGTGAGCCAGTGAGCTCAGCAGTTGTGCCACCTGCAGTTGTTCCTGCTACCCAGCCTCGGGGCCAGCAGCAGCATCAGCAGCAGCGCAAAGGTTTTAGTTCTGGTTTTGGCAGGGGTGGTAGGCCTGCGCAGGGCCAGAAGAGGAGATCAGATGAGATATCTGCTAGTAGGCAGAGTTCAGGGACGTGTTTCAGTTGTGGAGGCTTGGATCACACGGTTGCTGCTTGTCCCAAGAGAGTGGTACTCAGAGAGGCTGCAGTGTGCTTCTACTGCAAGGAGTAGGGGCATATCAGGTTACAGCAGAGGTCAGTGGCAGCAGTTCAGCCATTGGCGATCCAGCCAGTGTCTCAGGTTGCGGCAGTGCAGCAGTTGGGAGGGGCACTGCGTGTGTACACTCCTGGAGAGGTGGGCCAGACCAGTCAGTCAGGCCAGATCACAGGTAAAATTTCTGACTCAGACTTGTAAATTCTTTGAGGTAGAATTTTCGTGTTGTCTGTTTCTTTTATTTTACTGTGATAGAGTTAGTAGGTTCTCAACACTTCATTACTCCGGAACGGGCTGAGAGCAGCGGGATTCAGAGTAGCGATGGCGAGTGTTCGGGCTTTGTCAAGGTGGCCGGTG
>OVBJ01003798.1:0-10819 GCA_900406535.1 Noccaea bulbosa | reverse complement strand
GCAATCGTGGCTCTTCATACCAGAAAATTTTTGTCCTTGCTGTATACATCGTGAGAATTTGGAAACATATCTATCCAGAAATTTGACATCTGAGACCACCCAATCAAATAGAGCTCTCTTCGCATATGCAGACAATCGAAAACTCGGGATTGGCTGTTTGGCGTCTGAAGTAATCTCCAACTCGCTTCTTTTACATATTTCTGCTAAGTCCAGCCTCAATTTAATATTGTCTTTACTTCTCCCATGCACATTCAAAATGGTATGCATGATGTTATCAAAAATATTCTTTTCGATATGCATAACGTCAAGATTGTGTCGCAAAAGGTGATCCTTCCAATATGGGAGTTCCCAAAATATACTTTTTTGTGCCAATAGTGTGCTTGTCTATATCCGTCAGGCATGTTTGCAGTAAAATGTCAATTTCCCCCACGTATGCATCTCTCCTCACCACCATAATAATCGATCTGATCAAGTAAATCATGTCCCGAAAGATAATCCGGAGGGAGACCGCGAACAACTTTATTCGTCGTAAATAAAACACAGTTCTTTCGGTACCTGAGATTGATAGAAAGAAAACGACGGTGACAATCAAACCAACAAGTTTATTCTTCGTAAATAAAACCTTATTCTTTCGGTACCTGTGATTGATAGGAAGAAAACGACGGTGAGAATCAAACCAACAAGGTTTTCTTCCACTCCTCAGCTGAAATGCTTCTGTCTTACCCAAACAGTGTGGACACGATAGTATTCCGTGCGTAGTCCACCCTGACAACATTCCATACGCTGGAAAGTCGCTAATCGTCCACAATAATACTGCGCGCATGATGAAGTTTTGTTGCTGCGAGTAATCAAATGTCCAGACTCCAGAATACCACAGTTGTTTCAACTCGTCAATCAAAGGTTGCAAAAATACATCTAAGGATCGCTTCGGATGCTTAGGACCTGGCACTAAAGTAGTTAAGAACAAAAATTCCCGCTGCATGCACATTGTCAGCGGAATATTGTATGGCGTCAGTATGACGGGCCATAGCGAATATAAATCTGTCTGTGCATAATCCTAGATAAATATTCCTAGACTCATTAGCAAAGTTTGAATGTGCGTCTGAAAGTGTTTCCACGCCTTTGCATCTGAGGGATGTGTTATCTCTCCATGATGTGTGGAATGTTCTGCGTGCCATCTCATTGACGCTGACTTCGTTTCCGATTGGTATAACCACTTCCATCTTTCAGTGATTATCAAGTACTACATATGTTGGTAAGAGACCCGCCTCCTTCCAGTAGTGGGTTTGTATCTCGGCTTCCCACAAAATCGACATTCCTGCAGCTTATCATCATATTTCCAGTAAATCATGCAATTGTCAATGCATACGTCAATCATTTCATAAGGTAACCCAAGATCAACCAACTTCTGTATTTCATAGTAATTACCAGCAGAAAGATTATCTTCCGGTAAATACTCTTGAAATAGTCCAGCCCACTTATCCATGTTACTTTCGCTACTGTTATCTTAACTTTTAATTGTCATCATCCTAGCTGCTAGTGACAATCTAGAAAGTCCCTCTCTACACCCATCGTAAAGTGGTTGATTTGCAGTATCTAACATATCATAAAACTTTTGTGTTTCCATGTTGGGTTCTTACAAAATGGCTTCCGCCGGATTATCAGCAGGAACATGTGTAGTTTCATGAAATGCATCTGTAACCATATCATGAAACCTATTCTCTTGCTGATACCCAATGTCATTTCCCAATACATCAGGATGACCATAATCATAACTAGCGTTATAATTATGTTCTTGAACCCCTTGACTCGAACCACTATTTCGCGCTTCATAATGAGTATTATTATAATAATTTTCCCCATGAAAATATCACACATAATTGTTTGGTACAAATCCGCTATTAAATACATGTTTTTTAGCGGTATCAACAGCAATATATTTTTTGTTCTTACATTTCTGACAGGGACAAAATATTTTACCAGTCTGCATTGCTTGTGCTTGGTTTCGTGCTTGGTTAAAGAATCCATGTAATCCTTCAACAAACTCTCTCGTCACTTCTCCGGTCCGTGGATCTCTTTGGTTGTACATCCAGCTTCGTACCTCATATATTCCGTAACTCATTTTTTTTTTGTCTTTTTTTTTTCCCTCTTTTTTTTTTTTTTTTCCCCCTCTCTCCTTTCCTCTCTTTCTCTCTTTCTTTTTTTTCGATTTGTTGTGAATTGAAACAACGCTACGTTCGCTATTTATAGCTGTGTGATAATATTTTGCTACGGATTTGCGACGAATTTGCGATGACAATGTTGCGACGGATTAGCGACGAATTCCACTTTGCGACGGAATTGCGACTACCTCGCGATGATATTGCGACGGCCTTGCGACAGAAATATTTCAACGCAACTAGTTAGGTAAACTTATTTAACACGTGCTTACCTAACCGGTCCACATGTCGGCCAACAGCTTTTTGTTGCAAACCCGTCGCAAATTTGCGATGGATTTGCGACAAAACAGTTTGCGACGAAACTTCTAATCGCAAATCCGTCGCAAGTTTGCGATGGTATGTTTCCACCGCAATTACGCCGCAAGTTTGCGACGGCTCTGCGATGGAATGACCTCGAGTCGCAACTTCGTTTTTGATGGTTTTGTTTTTGATGAATTTTTGATGGTTTTGTTTTCCGTCGCAAGAGCGTCGCAAATCCATCGCAAATTTGCGACGGAAATGTTTCCGTCGCAAAATGGCTGTTTTCTTGTATATATCATACTTGTAATTATATTACATGGAAACCTAAATATTATCGCCTGTATAAGGCCCCGACCGTCCATCCCGGTAAGTCACACATGTCTTCTCTCGGTCCGTAGGCCCCAACCCTGTCCGACGGTCGGTTTGTTATTACCTGTGATCTGGCCGCCCTGACTCGTCTAGCCCACCTCCGACAAAGAGTACACTCGCGACGCCACTCCAATCGGATCCAACGGCTGCACCTTTGCAATCTGAGACACTGGTTGAGCCGCCACCGGCTGAACCACTGCCACCGACATCTGCTATAACTTGAGACATATAGGCCTGAGATATCCCGGCTCCCTGCAGTGGAAGCATACTCTACTATCCCGAGACGCACCACTCTTGGGAAAACTAGCCACTTTATGGTCCATGCTCACGCAACCTAAGCAACCAACACCTACAAACACTCTGGCTACCTCCAGAAACCTCCTCGAACTTCTTCTTCGGGCCCTGGGCAGGCTTGCCACCCTTGCCGGAACCAAAACCAAAGCTCGCGCCTCTGCTCTGCTGTGTCTGTTGCTGCTGCTGCTGGACTGGGTAGCAGAAGCAACTGTTGCCTGAACCGCTACCGGACCAACCTGCTCACGAAGGTCCTCCTTAATCGCAGGCGCTAGCTCTACTAGCTCTGTCCTCGTAGTGTATACCTTGTCCCTGCACAGAGTCCGGATACTCGAACTAAGACCCTGCAAAAACCTCATCATCTGGCCTGCCACAGACCCATTTCCTCCTAATGAAGAAATAATCCCCACAAATAGGGGAAGGTGGAGTCGAACTCCAGACATGATGGTAGCAGAGGTGTAATGCCAACCACTGGCCCACTTGCTCCTCACTTTCAACTAACTAAACACTATTAATCAATTAAACACAGTTAAACACATAGTCCAGTTCTCCCAATCTAATAGTTCTAAAACTGTATACGCATTCATACCAAAATGAAACAATCAAATTTTTTTAAAAAAATAATTAATCAAGTGCGCAAAACTCAATTAAAAACAAACTCCAATAAATAAATCATTAGCTCAAACAATTATATTCAAAAATTTGGTTATGCAATAAATAAATAATTCAAATAAAAGACAACTAATATCATCCTCTTTTTGGCACGATTCCGCGATTACATTTTCTTTTTACCTGCATCACATTGGAATATTTGGAGATGCGTAAGTATTTAATAAATACTTAATGAGCCAATCACCCTGCCTACAGACCATTTACGCAATTTAAATACATTTAAATAATGTAAGTAATTACCACAGTTATTAAATACACTTCTTTTAATTAATAAATAATATTTCCACAATTATTTAATAATTTTTAACCATTAAAATAATTTACATAATTATTAAATAATTACCACAATTATTGTAATAATTTTCAACACTTAAAATAATTTCTAGAATTATTATAAACCATTTTAATTGATTAATTAACCACTCATTAATTAATTCTGAAATTAAACCACTTAATTATAACTAAATCGATTCAATCAGATTAAACCAGCCAGTGTCGACCGCCACACGCTTAGTGTCGACCGACACACGCTTAGTGTCGACCGACACCCGGTTGGTGTCGATCGACACCGATCCCAGAGATCGACGCCCAATTCAGATTTTCAACACAGAAACACCCAAATCACACAAATCAACACAATAACTCAAAAAAATATCACGAAAAACATATAAACGCCACAAAACTTCAAATCCAATTTCACAATTTCGATTCCTTGTGAGCCTACGGTCATACACTCACCTTAGCACGGGACTGAGAAGAAGGAGGAGATGAAGAACATCAAAGAACAGCCTCCGATCAACCACACACTCTAGAAATCTCTCTTTTCTCTCTCTTTCTCTCTTTTTCACGAAAAAGTGACTAAGAAAGGCGGCCACACACTTTTACTCGCGAAAACAAGGGTTTCCACCCAAACCAACAACTAAACCGGACAATTAAATTGAACCGGGAATTGTCGATTTGGACCGGTTTCGATTGGCACCAAGTCAAAACGACACTATTTCGGTTTACAGTTGTTACAATTTACGTGTAATGCTATGCCTTATTTGTATATATATACAAAGGCAAAAATGTAGACATGATATCATACTTGTAAATATATTACATGGAAACCTAAATATTATCGCTTTTATAACACCTGACCGTCCATTCCAGTGAGTCACCCATGCCCTCTCTCGGCCCGTGAGCCCCACCCCTGTCCGACGGTCAGTTTGTTATTTTTAAAATGCTCTACCGACTTATTTACTATCCCTGCCATCAACACTCGACCCTTTCCCGTGTTTTTTCCTAACTCACCCAGTTCTGCAAACCACTACCTGGAAGATCACCCATCTTTCGACTACTCCAGCCCAAACACGCTTAACTCTGGAGTTACTTATGAGCCTTTAACAGAAAAGGTAAGTGCACTTTGTTGACATAGGTAGCCAAATCAATTATCTTAAGCCTCTCCTTATTTACCACAAACCGGAATGTTACAATTCACCCCCACTCACTGCGCACAATGTCCTCGTTGCGCACCTGGACTGTCACCCCCTGATGGTGTGGGCCCACTTGACACCACACCCTCGTGTGTGTTCGGCTCTGATACCAAATTATAACATCTCGACCATCCATCCCGGTGAGTCACCCATGCCCTCTCGGCCCGTGGGCCTCACCCCTGTCCGACGTCGGTTGTTATTTTTGAGAGACTCTACCCACTTATTTACTATCCCTGTAATCAACACTCGACCATTTCCCGTGTTTTTTCCTAACTCAAACGGTTCCATAGACCACTTCCCGGAAGGTCACCCATTTTCTACTACTCCAGCCCAAGCACGCTTAACTCTTGAGTTATTTATGTACCTTTAACCAAAAAGGTAAGTGCATTTTGTTGACATGGGTAGCCAAATCAATTATCTTAAGTCTTTCATCACAAACCGGGATGTTACAGCTTTTCTTTCAAAATTCAAAACATGATTTCAAGTTTTTCTTAACTACTCCCTCTGTTTCAATATATAAGAGTTTTTAGAGTTTTTTTTTTGTTTCATTTTATTAGGGGTTTTAGAGTTTCAATGCAAAATTAAATATCTTTTTTTTTTACTTTTGATTATTTATATTCTGCAGATTATTTTTTATTGGTTGAAATATTTTGGAATTGATGATAAAATATATTTTGTTTCAAAAAATATAAAAATTAAATAACTTATTAATTTGTGTGTAAAAACTTTAAACCACCCTATATATTAAAACAAAGAGAGTATTTAAAATCAACTGGTTTCTACACCAATTTTAGTTTATTTTCATTTTTATCTTTTCAACTACTATTTGTCCATAGTTTTATTTACTGACCCCTATTTTTGTACTCACTTTACATATTCTCAACTTTATATTCCTTTCAAAAAAAGCTTTAAAATAATGTAAATCACATAAACCATTTTTTTGTATTTCACTATACATATATAAAAATACATTGTAATGTTTTTAACATGGTAAATTCTAAAAATCATTTTGCTAAATCCAATTCATAATATGATTTTTAAAATAAAATTTCACTTTTCCTATATATGAATTATTTTATTTGTATTTGTTTAAAAATTTATTTTAAACAAAAGTAATAACTAATATAAATATGTATGTATTAAATAAGTATTTTGTTGATGTAGACTTTGAATAGAGAGAAAACTCTTACATTTTATTATATTATATTATACAAAGCTACATGTGCGTAAAGTAGTTGTGATATATGTAATTTTTATAACTCAAGAGATCTTGACATGTGTCTAATATTAATGAGATGATGACATGTATTACTAATTTAAATTAATTAAAATATAATATTATAATTGAAACACTAATAAAATAATTTTTAAATAACTAATTGAATAATAAAAAGATGGTTAAGTAACTAACCAAATTGTAACATCTCCATTTGTGATATATGAGGAGAGATTTAAGAGAATTGATGTGGCTACCTATGTCAACAAAGTGCACTTACCTTTTCAGTCAAATGCCCATAAAGAACTCAAGAGTTAAGCGTGATTGAGCTGGATTAGTGGAATTAAAACAACCAAACTTTTTATTATTAGTTAATTAAATAGTCCGAATTAATATTTTCACAAATATTAATTCTCAACAACTATCAACAATTATCAACACAATGCAAAAGTCAAATAAAATAAAACATTAAACAAAATAATCAATTAAATCAACCAACAATATTCAATTCCAGAAATATAATAAATCTAGCAACTTAACACCAGATGCAGATTAACAACTTAAAACAATAAACTCAATCACTAAAACACCATATCATCCTCTCCTCGACCCGATTCCGAGATCACAATTAGCCTTTACCTGCATCACACTACGAAAGAGATGCGTAAGTATTATCATAAATACTTAGTGAGTGAATCACTCCGCCTACAGGCCAATTACGCAATTACTAGACAATATTCAAACAAGTAAACAGTATAATCACAATGCTCAACAGTATCTCACAATAGCAATAACATCAATACTCAACATTAACGCAACAACAATAAGCCAAAAGCCACTACTCACGAGAACAACACTCGCACAGAACCCACGGTGTCGACCGACACTAGAAGAGTACCCAATTAATAGTGTTCCGCTCCCAAAACTCCAGAAATCTTCCAAACCGCCCATTTTCTCCTCTGAAACTCTTTTACCTCAAAAACTGTGCCAAAACGCGGCCACACCCCTTTTATTCTGCGAAATATGGCTTCCTCGCCCAAACCCGACTAAATCGACGACTTAAATCGAACTATCTCGACTTCACCTTAACCGGTGTCAACCGACACTATTCTTGGAGTCGCTCGACACCCTTTTGCCGAACCAACAGAACCGAGCAAAATCGAATAAAACCAAAATCGATTTCGCTGATCGGGTTCAACCGACACCCTCCTGGTGTCGCTCGACACCAAGTAAACAGAAGATGTTTTACGAATGTTAACACAAGGATGACTTAATCTCTAGACCGACCGCACAACAATCAAACAAGAACATGCACGGCCAACTATAAATCAATACCCTGCATAACAAATGCAAACAACACCTGATCAATTGGTGTCACTCGACACCTCCTCAAAACTGCACTTTTTGGTTTACGGATATTACATGAATATGAGTGACCTTTCGGGAAGTCCTCTGCTGAACCATGTAAGTGAAGCCAAAACATGCGAAAGGGTCGGGTATTGACTTGCGGTGACAATAAACAAGTCTCTAGAGCCACTCAAAAATAACGGACCAGACCTCAGACAGGAGTGGGGCCAACGGGCCGAGAGAGGATGTGGGTAACTCACTGGTATAGACAGTCGAGGCATTATGCAAATAATAATAGTTCAATTTTCCAATTTGTAATAATCCAATTTTTAAATAGTATAATATCCAATATCCCCATTTTATCATTAGATAACAAATAGTAAAAATACTATTGTAATTTCCTTATATTGATTCAGAAAAGGTTATATCGCGCCCCGACCGCCCATACCATTGAGTCACCTACACCCTCTCTCGGCCCGTGGATCTCACCCCTGCTGACGGCCAATGTGTTATTTTTTTGGAGGCTTCAGAGACTTGTTTATTGTCTCTTCAATCAACACCTAACCTTTGTCCGTGTTTTGGCATCACTTACATGGTTCCGCATACCACTTTCCAGAAGGTCACACATCCTTTCACTAGTCATATAACGCCCAGACCGTCCAACCCGGTGAGTCACCCACGTCCTCTCTCAGCCCGTGGGCTCCACTCTTGTCTGATGGCCGGTTTATTATTTTTTAGAGGCTCGAGAAACTTGTTTACTGTCCCTGCAAATAACCCGACCTTTCCCACTGTTTTTTCCTCACTTACACGGTTCTGCATACCACTTCCCGAAAGGTCACCCATCCTTCCACTACTTCAGCCTAAGCAAGCTTAACTCTGGCATTACTTATGGGCATTTGACCGAAAAGGTAAGTGTATTTTGTTGACATAGGTAGCCAAATCAATTCTCTTAAACCTCTCCACAAACGGGGTTGTTATAATTCAACCCCACTCACTGAGCGCAACGTCCTCGTTATGCACCAAGATCGTCATCCCTAACGGTGTGAGTCAATTCCCACTTCACTCCACACTCTCGTCTGGGTTCGGTTCTGATACCAAATTATAACGCCCGACTACCTATCTCGGTGAGTCACCCACGTCCGTGGGCCCCACCCCTGTCTGATGGTCGGTTCGTTATTTTTGAGAGGCTCAAAAAACTTGTTTAGTGTCTCTGCAATCAACATCAGATCTTTCTCCATGTTTTTTCCTCACTTACACGGTTCCGTAGACCACTTCCTGAAAGGTCACCCATCTTTCTACTACTCCAGCTTAAGCACGCTTAACTCTGGAGTTACTTATGGGTCTTTAACCGAAAAGGTAAGTGTACTTTGTTGACATAGGTAGCCAAATCAATTCTCTTAAGCCTCTCCAAAAACCTGGATGTTATAACTACAGTCCAATCACTTTTAACTCCGGAGTTACAACTCCGGAGTTACTTATAGGCTTTTGACCGATAACTCCGGAGTTACTTATAGGCTTTTGACCGAAAAGATAAGTGCATTTTGTTGACATAAGTAGTCAAATCAATATTTTTAAACTTCTTCTTATATATCACAAATCAAAATGTTACAAGTTATATATGATTGAAAAAGAGTATATCTAACTCAATTAAAAATATGGAAAAGAAGATTTTAAGTAGTTTACTTATTTTTTATTTTTAAGAGTGGTGATATTTTACCTTTTCAATTTTCAGTATTTTTAATACAAATCGTAAAATAAAAAACTATACAGTCCACATATAAGCGGACATAATCTATGTAAGATTCAACCTTTTTTGTGGGCAACACATTATCATTCAATTTATTAATTTTATATATTTTGGAATCTAGGTTATACATTTATTATCAATTTTTCACTTTTTTTTGTGGCAACACATTTATCTTTCAATCAATTAATTTTATCTATTTAGAAATCTAAGTTACATATTTATCATTATTCAAACATTTTTGTGGGAAAGATATTTTTATCTTGCAATCTAGTTTTTTAATTTATTAAATTGAATCACTAAATATTAACAATCACATTGATTTACATTGCAGGAGTGATGGTTTGTCTTTTCTTTTTATCAATAAACTAGGTTTTTTATTGATATTATATTAAGATTCTAGTTCCTCAGGAAAGACAGTCACAACTACTTTCAAGACATCACATCTTGTACGTCCCTCTGATTACGAATCTACTCAGGAAGAACACCAAATAAGTTATTGGGGAACTTGTAGTGTACTGGAGAATCGTAATGGATTGTTGAGAAAAATCGAATGACCAGTTTTTTATGAGACTTATCCCTTCCATTGGATTTCACAAGTAGAAAGGTTCTTCTGATTAAATCAATATAAGAATGTCGAGAGATTAAATTTCATTTCGTCAAGTCTAGAAGGTATTGCTCTCAAATGGTACAACGATGAAATGGCCAGAGATGAGTTCACAGACTGGTGTGAGTTTAAAAGAAGATTAACTTCTCGATTTGATACAGTTAAAACTCCTTTTCCATCAACAGAGCTTCTCAAACAGGAATCTATTATTGACAGTAGTCCAAAGACAGAATTGAGTTGTGTGAGAGAATCTATCCAAAATTTGAAGAAGATCGATTCGATGGATGACCATGACTCGCAGGAAAAGCCTGATGCTTGTGTTTCAATAGCGCTGAAGACATGTTGCGTTGATAATCTGATATCACAAAGGAAGAGAAATCTGACAACAACAGTGTCTCTTGATGAAATTGGAGTTGAAGAAAAGCACAAGTGGAGAAGTAAAATACAGGGATTGTGGAAGAAGAATGTGCACGGGAATGTGATGTGATCCCGGATTGGATCGGCCTTGAGGTTAAGTGATGGAACGGATTGGAACACAAGGAACCGATGGATGATCGAATGATGGATCGATTAGTTTATACTAAGGACCCTGCGGATTGAATCCTTAACACCTCCTCTCAACGGATTGATATTACGCAC
>OVBJ01003797.1:0-10823 GCA_900406535.1 Noccaea bulbosa | reverse complement strand
TACTTCATTTTGGAGTCAAATATGGGGCAATACATTGGAGATGCCCTAACAAGCTCAAAACACATCTAGATACATTCAGATACATTGCAAATAAAAATGCCAGAATGACAACTAATATAAGACGGAGTGAGTAATATTTTACTACTCTTTCCGTTCCAGAATATTGGATATTTTATAATTTTTCTTTGTTCCAAAATATAAGATATTTTAGAATTGTTGATGTATTTTTACAAATTTCAAAAACCATTAATTAAAAGTAATGGAATTCTTGAAATTTCATTAGTTAATATTTATTAAAAAATGATTTAGTTAAGAAAATGAATTATTTATTGTTAAACAACAGGAGTAAATGTTTTTTTAATTTATATGAAAAGTCTAAATTTTTATATATTTTGAAATGGAGGGAGTATCAAACTAAAACCGACAAAGATGGCAAAAATCAACCATATTGATCATAGATTTTTAATTAGCACGGTTAAAACTGAACACATTAATTGATTAGTGAGGACATTGAATAAGCTATATCAATAATTTTAGTCTAGTCAATATTATAAATTTTTCCTGTTCCAAGTCAGATCAATGTAAAAATAAGCAAAATTCGGTAGATAATAAAATAATAATATTTTCAAAAATTCTTATGTAAAAATATAAGCTCAATAAAAAGATAATAATGCTTTTTAAACTCATATAATTATGAATCAAGGCACATATATCTAAATATATAAGATAGTTTGGTAAAATATGACTTGAGCAGATTCATGAATGTTGTTTGGCTCATTTTCTAAATTCATTGGATCAATCTTCTAAATTAATAATTTATTCGTTTATAATCTATTAAATAACAAAATTTTGAATTTATAGAGATTTTACTATACTTTTTTTGGAGAAATTAATAACTCTATAAAATAACAAAATTTTGAATTTCTAAATTGTTAATGTTATATCAAATCCACCTATTTATTGTCACAACTAGACACACCCATATGCATTAATGCATACGTCGATGATTATTTGACAAAACAAAGAGAATTATAAACGAATGCTTGTCAAATAATCATAGATGTATGCATTAATGCATATGGCTGTGTCTAGTTATGACAATAAATAGGTGGATTTGATATAACATTAATAATTTTGAAATTCAAAATTTTGTTATTTTATAGAGTTATTAATTTCTATAAAATTTTTGTTAAAAAGGCATTGTTTTAAGAGAATGAAACAATGCTTACAATAGTTTTAGAAAATACATGTTGTTTTAGTAATAAACAAACAAAAAAACACAAAAAAATAACAATAAAAAAACTTCACTCACATTTACAAACTCTTATTATTTATCTTAGTCTCTTATCTCTCATTCTCTATTTCTCTTCTCCAATTTCATTAACTAATGAATAAAAAAATCAAAATTAAGAATAATCTAATATCTAAATAAGCATCTAAATCACACAAATTCCTTTCTCCATACACCAAAAATTAACATAATGAAACAACAAACAAAACAACAAAATATAAACTTAATTGATTTTGAGGCCTAATGATATCATGAGATAGAAAATCAACTTACTCGCATAGAATTACTGGAGAGAATCTCATTAATGGTGGAGGAGAAAAAAAAAAGGTAGATTGAAGATTTTGGTTTTTGTTTTTTAAAGTTAATTTTAATAAACAAAAATAGTTAAAATATTGTAAATGGGATGATATTTTGAATCGACGTTTACAGTTAACAACAAATACACATATGTCCGTTTCAGTGGTGATTTCCGACTTTACAAGTTTGATTTGCACCTTTTTGAGTTGGAAGTTAAATTTGTAAAAAGAATTTAATTCGTGGGTTTTTTTGCACAAAATCTTATTAAATTTCGTCACAAATATATAGAGGTCCTATATTACGGGTTACTTTTGCCCTCATAGGATTGAATTACAGGGGTTTTAATTAAAAGTTTGATTTGCAAAAAAAATTGTTTGAGGGTTGTTTTGCACAAAACGCCTAAATTTTACTCTTATTTTCTTTTATCAACCAAAAAGTTTAATGTCAGGCCAGACAAGAGACTTGAAAAATAAATTTTTACCCCGATGATCAAGCAGTTAATTTACTCGCTCCCAAGGAGCATAATTAACAACTGCAAAAATAACATTACATACAGTAAAATCTCTATAAAATAATAATATTGAAAGTTGAAAATTTATTATTTATAGATTTATTATTTTATTGATAAAATAATAATTATTATTTTATAGAAATATTTTACCAAAAACAAAAAAAGGTTTATAAAAATATATTTTCAGTTTTTTTATTCAAATTTCCTTATACTTTGTTATTTACATATTTCATATTATGTTATTTTTCTATTTTCTATTTTGTTTTAATATATACAAATTTTCTTTTTCTTAACACAAATGGAAGACACCACTAGAAATTGTTGATGCAATAAAAAAAATTCGAGATGAGCTCCAACGAGAATCCAACTTTTAGAAAAGACAAACTATATTGAAATCATATTTTACTAAATTGCCTTATATATATTATATATATAAGTTTTATAATTATTATTTTAGCTTATTGTTGGGATTATATTTTTACATAAGTATTTTTAAAATATTATTATCTTATCATTTTATTGCATTCTGCTATTGTATACATTGGTCCGAGTTGAGACCGGATAAATTTATTATCTTATAATGCAAAACGCACATGTTATGAAACTTAAATTGCCAAAATAATTACATCCAAAGTCATGAAATTTACTCAAAATCTTATCTAAACTAAGAAGATAAGAACAAAAAAAAATCGCATCTATAAGATGTTAATTAGGATCAGAAATACTATACACAGGCTCGAAATTTTATTATTGCATTATATATGAGATTCTTATCCACTCATCATCATTCTAGAACCATAAGATGTCATTGTTAACTTTGGTTTACGGTTTGACATGCATCTTCAGTCGTGACCTGGTTGAGGTCGATTGGGTTTGTTATAAGCAGACGAAACAGAGCCTCTATCTGAGTACAGTTTGTGTCATTTGGAGTTCACTGAATGGATCTATAAAACCCGAGAGAGATATTATCATAAAATGGGTCTCGGTAACTGGTAATTTGTGAAACGACGGATGTATGAGCTGAAATCTACACAATAGTGTCAAGTATATTTTTAGGGAGAGCCAAGAATTTTATAGTCCTAACATAAAGAAGATGAGCCAAAAATGGTTATATTGATAGCTGTTTATGCGAGTTACAGAATTTGTGGCGTATGTTTTTGCTATATGTAAAAAGTTATCCTCTAAACAATGAATATCGGTTCCTATTTATAAGAAAATAAAGACCAACTTTACAAGATTAAGTAAATATTCCATAATACTTATTTACTTTTTCTTTTGACCTATCAAGGCATGATTCCTGTTTTGATGGTTCGGCCCGGTTTGGTGCTATGCGGATTGCGATTCCGGTCGGCTTTCTTCTTACTTGGTTAGTTCAAATGGCAATGTCCCAGGTGGAATCCGAGCCCGAAAATAGCTGTGTCGTTTGATTTTGATTGCCAGGGCTCGTCCACCGGAATGGTTTCCGCATGAGCCGCTATGGATCTCTTCCATTATCTTTCTTTCTTATTTTCCTTCTACGCATGAGAGTAATGGTACTGAGAATCTCCATCTGAACACGGAGTCGCATATCAAAATATAGCGTGCCGCTTGAGCTTTTAGTTTGCGAGCTGCCCATTTATCCATCGGAACTTTGCTATCCGCTATGTAAAGGCGGATCGGATTTAACCATTTCTTATCGCAATCGTACTCTGTACTGTCGTCTATGTCCCTTTCTGCCGGTTGGGTGTCATCTGGCTTGCCGTTATTATCGGGTTCATCTTCGACTATTGTCATGAGGATCTCTGGTTCGCCCACATCGATATTGGGGTGTTCGAGAATTCCACCGGGATTATTCTTTTGAGATCTGTCTCGGAGGTCAAGCATGGATTGAGTTTTTTCTCTGCGTGGGATCCTCTCCAAGGTGAATTTATCGAACTGTTCGGTCAAACTCTTAACAACTCCGAGATATGCCTCCATCCTTTCGTCTTTAGTAGCGTATTCCTCACTGAATTCATTCGCTATGAGCTGAGAATCACAGTAGCCATGTATGTCTTGGGCTCCGATCCCGAGTGCTAACCTTAGTCCGGCTATCAAGACTTCGTATTCTGCTTCGTTATTCTACGCGCCGAAATTCAGGCGAAGGGATTGCTCCAAGATATTTCCTGTTGGCGCGGTAAGTCGAATCCCGACTCCTGCACCCTGTTTTGACGACGAGCCGTCGACATGGAAAAGCCAGCTAGTAGGCAGGTTTGGTTCGTCACCGGTGCCGATGGATAGTTCGATCAGGAAATCGGCCAATACCTATGACTTCGCGCTCGTTCGGCTTCGATTTTCCATATCATACTCGCTCAGCTCGATCGTCCATTTTGCTAGTCTTCCGGATTGGCTCGGGCTATGTAGGATTGTCCTTAATGGTAGCGCCGTCAAGACCACGATCAAATAGGACTGAAAGTATGGACGTAACTTTCGAGCTGACACCACAATTTCTAACACGAGCTTTTCGGTTTGGGGGTACCTAGTTTCTGCATCAGTCAGACTCTGACTTACGTAGAAGATCGGTTTTTGAACTCCAAGATCTTCGCGGATCAGGACCCCGCTTACCGCTGTCAGCGATACGGTAATATACAAATACAATGGCTCTCCTTCCTCAGGTTTTGCCAGAGTTGGAGGACTCAGCATGCAAAACGCCTCTTCACATTTCGCCATCCACTTGAATTTTTTGTTTCCTCGCAGTGTGTCGTAAAAAGGTAGACACTTGTCCGTGGATCACGAGATGAAACCGTTGAGCGCGGCAATACGTCCGGTCAGCTGCTCTATTTGCTTTTTCGTTTCTCGTGGCTGCATCTTTATCAGGGCTCGGATCTGTTTTGGGTTCGCTTCGATGCCTCTGCAAGTTACTAGATAACAGAGGAATTCTCCTGAGGTTACAGCGAACCGACACATGGTTGGATTGAGCTTCATGTTATGTGAGTTCAGCAGGTTGAAGCAGTCGCGGAGATGTGATACGTGATCCTTCATTTTAACAATTTTACTAGCATATCATCGATGTGGACCTCTATTGTCTTGCAGAGTTACAATGCAAACATCTTGTTCACAAGCCGCTGATACGTTGCCCCCACATTTTTGAGTCCAAACGGCATCACCTTATAGCAATAGATGCCTCACTCCATTTGAAAAACTATTTTCTCCCTATCGTAAAGATGCATCAGAATCTGATTATAGCCCGAAAAGGCATCCATGAAACTTAGCAGTTCATTTTCCACCGTTGCCTCCACGAGTCGGTCGATATGTGGGATCGGAAAGCTATCTTTGGAGAATGCTTTGTTTAGATCAGTAAAATCTATGCATACTCGCTAGTTTCCATTCTTCTTTTTTACCACCACCGGGTTAACAAGCCAATCAGGGTACTTCGCTTCGGAAATTGAACCCACTTTTAATAAACATTCCACCTCGTCATTCACTGCTTTTAGTCTTTCGTGATTCAACATTCTTCGCTTTTGTTTTACTGGTTTGAAAGTCGAATATACGTTCAGCTCGTGACAGGTGATGTTGACGTCTATCCCTGGCATATCCTCTGCCGTCCAGGCGAAGATGTCGATGTTCTCCTTCAGGAAAGAGATCAGCCCTTTTTTATCGGCTCGTCTAGATTCGCTCCAATCTCCACACATCTTTCTGGATACTTCTCGTTAATGCATATGGAAATTACGGCTTCGCAGCTCGATTCCTCGGCGACGGCTTCCTTGTCTTTGTCCGCATTATCTTTGGCCGCCTTGTCTTTGGCCGACTTGTTTTTGGTTGCCTTGTCTTTGGCCGGCTTGCCTTCACCGGTAATTTGTAATTGCTATAAGAGGTTGGCTAAGCTGCTTGCCGATTCTCGGCCTGTCTTCACCTTTTTCTATCTTGTTCTGGCAACAGTTTGGGTAACAGATTCCGAAGTTTATGCTCTGTCATAAAACAGATTCTCGATTCTTTATGCGAGCCCAGAATAGTCTTGATTCCAGACGGAGTGGAGAACTTCATACATAGGTGATAGGTAGATGGTACAGCTCGCATCGAATTTATCCACGGAGTGCCCATGATGATGTTGTAGATTGGCGGGTTATCTGAGACGGAAAAGTTTACCATCTTTCATGACTTCTCCCGCCTCGATGAGGAGCGTGATGGATCCTATGGACAATGTCATTTCTCCTATGAATCTTGTCAGCGGCTTTGGTGTTGATTTTACATCGGCTAGATCATTTCCCATCCGCTCGATTGTGTTCTTGTAAATGATGTCTACTGTGCTTCCTGTGTCGATAAGGACCCGAGCCACATCACAATTGCTGACCGCTAGCATGATCATTAGAGTATCGTGGTGCGGTACCCCGATTCCCATGACTTCCTTCTCCTTGAACGTGATCTCATCGTCAGGGAATCTGGACCGTTCGTACCAATTAACTGCTGTGTCGGCTCACCGCTGAAAGACCTTGATTGACGACACCGTGTCTGGACAGTATTGTGAGCAACCCATTATGAGATGGATTTTCCTTCGTGAACTTGGTTGGCCATCTGAATCGTCCCGTCTTCCACGCTTCGGTTGCTCGGTCGGTTGATCCGATGTTATGGGCGTTCCCTCGGCTCGGGCATTTCAGATCTTCCAGTTTCAGATCGCCTTTCAGCTCGCCGTTAAGTAGTTTCCTCGCTAACTCTCCCCCAAGTGTCGGCATTTTTTTGTCGGATGGCCGTAACATTGATGAAACACACAGTAGGCTTTGTCATCGTAGCTCGCAGGGTTTTGGTTTCTTGTCCAAGTGTAGCTTAACGGCGTTTTTCTGCTGATTCGTGTCCAATTGATTATTATGCGCTCTGAATAAGCTTGGTCCTTCGTGGTACACATACCCGCCTCGGTGGTTATTGCGCTTCTGGTTTGTCTGCAGCTGGACTACTAGCAGTAGTTTGGTTACAGTTTTTGACGAGGCATGTATCGCAGTTAGCAATTTCATATCCTCTTCTTCTGCAGCGAACGCCATGGATCGGTGGATAGCGTCGGCGATTGATTTGGGCTTGTTTAGTACGAGCTCTTTTCGAAAGTTTGATTGGAACCATAACCCTTTTTTGAGCGAGTCGATCGCGATTTTGTCATTGATAGTTCCTGCTTTCGACATGATCGTTGTGAAGCGATCAATGAAATTACGAAACGACTTGCGTTCTCCTTGCATCATATTCCACAAATTGATCGCCGATGCCGATTTCTCTATGAACATGGAGTATTGCTTAAGGAAGAGAGCCGTCAGCTGTTGGAAATTTTTGATGGAGTTCAGCTCGAGGTTGAGGAACTAATCCAGAGCTACGCCTTTCAAATATTCTGTGAATAACAAGCAAAATCCAGCGTTCTTCTATTGTACGCTTCAGAATAAGGCTCGACTTAATACGAAAACCATCGTATTTCTGGATGCTAAGTAGTCCCGGATTCACTACTCTAGTGTTCATTATTCTTGCCGAAAAGGGGGTATGCTCCGAATCTTCGCATATCTGAGCGATTTCGGGTGCCGAACTGAGTGCATTATGAATCTGCGACCGAAGTAATTTGGCTTCGCTGTATGATTTTTTAAGACAGGCCCGAAATTCAGCCAATTAGTCTGGGCTCATACTCTGTTCCTTGCCTTGATCTTTCTTTATCGGAATACCCGCACCTCGGAAAGCCTGATTTCTCGTTTGAATGTTTTGCGAAGTCGACATTTGTTTTTTGAACAGGAGACGTGTTATGGCCTCAGTGAGCGCTCCCATGGAGTCTGAAGCCAGCGAGTCCTCGTTTCTCCGTTCAACAATTTCGTCAGCTTGTTGGTTCTGGTCTCCGCACGAATCATTTGGAATCGATCCCTCCTGGTTCAGCAGTATCTGCTTCAGAATCTTAGCCATCGTTTCGGGAGTGATGTCTCTGTGGAGCGGATCTCCGAGGTTGATATGATTTGGGTCGGTTGGCGGAGCGCCCTTGGCCCCTTGGTCTTTTTTCTTTTTTATAGATGTGGCGGTGGATTGTCTGACTCGGACTCTGTTTCACCTTGCTCAAAAGTTTTTTTCTCGTCTTCGTCTTCATCTCTTTCCGCTTCGTTAGCCGGAGAGTTGAAAGCTAGATTCTTCGGATTAAACTTCGTTCGACGCGCGGTGTCTCGTTCTTTTCTTTCATTCAACTGGATTCGCAATTTCTCGAGCACTTGGGTTTGCGTGCTATTCGCGGTTTCTTGCTCCTCGGTTTGCTTTTGAAATGCGGCGATCTTGTCTGCTTCCATCTAGTTTTCTGTCGCACTGTCTTTATTATGCAAAATCGTTGAGTTGTCGTCGATGGTCATAGCGCACCGGCCGTCGGGATGGATGGTCGGGGCATTATAATAGTGTCAAGTATGTTTTTAGGGAGAGGCGATAATTTTATGGTCTTAACACAAAGAAGATGAGCCAAAGTTGGTTGTATTGATAGCTGTTTACACGAGCTACAGACTTTGTGGCGTATGTCTTTGCTCAGTATAAAAACTCCTCCTCTAAACAATGAATATCGATTCCTATTTATAAGAGCATAGAGACCGACTTTACAAGATTAAGTAAACATTCCATAATGCTTCTTTTCTTTTTTCTTCGCGCCGCCTATGGCTAGGGCAATCTTGCGTCGTGAGCTTTTTCCAATGGGCCTCGGCTCGAGTCACTTTGTTGGACGTTAGATCGACCCATCGAGGCATGATTCCTTGTTTGGCGCTATGGGGATTGTGATTCCCGTTAACTTTCCTATTACTTGGCTAGTTCAAATCTGTGTTCAAAAAGTTGTCGTTTTCTTCGACTAATCGACGAAAAAATCGGAGTCGGAGTGGGACCGTGGCTGTAATAACCGTGAAGAGNATCACTCGCTCGAGCCAGCACCCTTGCTCGGCTCGATCGAGCTTGGCTCTTTTGGGTTTTTGCTTTTATTTACGTTTTGCATTTCATTTCTAGGTTGTTAGTTCGGTTATAATCTTTAAACCCCACTTGGCTTGACTTAAGTTCACTTGATTGCATCTTGATTGCTAGCATCACACCCGATTGGATTGACATCTCAAATACTACATCGACACGATAGGATTTGAGTAATTGATACACCACTGTGCATTTGCATCCATACTTGTGTTTGCACTTCCATAGTGTGGTAAAAATCCTCTATCAATTTGGCGCCGTTGCCGATTGGGTGTTCATTTGTTACATTTGAGATTTCAAGTAGCTTAAGATCAAGTTCTTTGTTTTCTTTTATATCATTTGTCCTATGCTTCTTGGTTTTTGACTGTGGTTGCAGGTGATATACATACTTTGCTATCTGGGTTTTTGAGTTTGGTTGCAGGTGTATTCAAACCAAGAACAATATGCTCAAGTCAATGAACGAGAAGCTGGACAAGCTCCTTCTGGCCCAATCTAGCCAGCAACATGTCTTCGTTCGGAGGAGTCAGTTCCAGGGCCAACAGTGTAATAACCGTGAAACAAAGTAAGAAGGATGGTGGATATTCCTTCTGGGATGAATAGAGAAATGAAAAAGAGGAAGAACGGTCGAAACAGAAGTGAAATCGACCGAGTAAAACTCGAGTTATGAGGAAAAGAGTGATCGCGGTTGATAATGGATCGTTGGGATCGATCATTGGACAGGCGAGAATGATTGTCGTATTATCGAGTGTGATGTACGGACCAATAATCGAGTATGTGTCCGGGACGTGACCAAGGTGAGGCACGGTCACGGGACGGACAGTAGTCAGGATTGGCCGCGGGACGATCACGGAGAGCATTCAATCGAAACGNTTGGACAGGCGAGAATGATTGCCATATTATCGAGTGTGATGTACGGACCAATAAGCGAGTATGTGTCCGGGACGCGACCAAGGTGAGACACGGTCACGGGACGGACAGTAGTCAGGATTGGCCGCGGGTAATCCTGATTGGCCGCGGGACGATCACGGAGAGCATTCGATCGAAACATCGAACGGGAATGCAGGATGTGGTCGCAGCACAAATGGAGGGCGGGACGGATGGACCGCGGGATGGATCGAGTGAGAATCGATTAAGCATGTGCTGAAATGCATGCTGACTTGTGATTGGCTGAAACTTAAATGAGGGCACATGTCATATAAAGAAAGACCCATGTGTATGTGGGAGTGACTCGTCAAGCCTATTGCTTGAGGTGTCAATGTACGGATGTGCATGAGAAGGTAGCCACACGATGTGGCGGATGTGGAGGAAGCATGGGCTTAGGCCAGGCGATGTGTCGCTGGATGAAGGCCTCATTCTCCNCCGCGGGATGGATCGTGTGAGAATCGATTAAGCATGTGCTGAAATGCATGCTTGACTTGTGATTGGCTGAAACTTAAATGGGGGCACATGTCATATAGAGAAAGACCCATGTGTATGTGGGAGTGACTCGTCAAGCCTAATGCTTGAGGTGTCGATGTATGGATGTGCATGAGAAGGTAGCCACACGATGTGGCAGATGTGGAGGAAGCATGGGCTTAGGCCAAGCGATGTGTCGCTGGATGAAGGCCCCATTCTCCGCATGTAAAGGAGAACGCGCCATTTGTCCTCGGAGGTGTCCAGCGGTTAGTGGACCTCCGAGNAGAAAGACCCATGTGTATGTGGGAGTGACTCGTCAAGCCTATTGCTTGAGGTTTCGATGTATGGATGTGCATGAGAAGGTAGCCACACGATGTGGCAGATGTGGAGGAAGCATGGGCTTAGGCCAGGCGATGTGTCGCTGGATGAAGG
>OVBJ01003796.1:0-10453 GCA_900406535.1 Noccaea bulbosa | reverse complement strand
GAGGCAGGATGGCTTATTGATGATTCTCCAGCTCAACTTAGCTAGTAGAGCTCTAAAATCATAAGTCATAACCACAATAAAAACTACAAAAAACTCTAATTCTAAACCAATATTAATATTTAATTCGCCAAAACTAAAATCGGACCTTGACCGTGACAAGGTGGTTTCGATTGCAAGAATCTCAGTTGACCAAGAGTTACTCTTGACATAAGGCAAGATCGAACAAGAGCCAACGCCATTTTTTATCCTCTCACGTTTATCTCCAACATCTCAGAAGCAGCGTTGCTACAATTCAAAAAAGTTAACCAAATTCATTATACGGCTTTAGTTCCAAAATGTAAAACCAAATAGCCATAAAAAAAAAAACAGAATTCCGAATAAACTATAAAAATATGCGGAGTGGTAAACCAAAACAATAAAAAAATATGATCACTGATCGAAACAAAAATGTCAACCTTCCTCTGTGACAATAAACAAATATGATCGATCATAGAGGCTCTGTTTTCAACAGAATCAATTAACCAAACTCAAGCTCAATGACAATAAAGCAATAGCGAAATCAAATAAATATAAAACAAAAATTAGGGTTCCAAAACAGTAAATTAGAATCAGTGATATGTTCTTATGATCTGTTTACAAAAATTAAAAGCATAAAAGGAACAACTTACAGAAACTGAATCGATTTAACTTGACGACTACGAACGGAAGCTAACTCTCGGCAGAAGAAGCAACCACACAACTCAAGAGTTACCTGTACCTAAAGTAACAAGAAGTCAACATATGCTTCAAACCCATTCACAACGTCAACCATTACATCACGTACTTCACGTGATCAGATGTTATCACCAAAATAACATGGACATGATTATAAGCTCTCGGCCTTACCTTAGGCGATGATGTAACAGGACAGCAACAACAATGACAACACAAGTGAAGATCCAGATGCTTGTGCCCTAAGCAACAACAACAATGGAACCACTTTCTCACTCTCTGGAAAAAATGTGAAGTGAACGGAAAAGAGATCAAGCTTTGACTCACCTAAAACGACGGCTACGCAACAACACTGACCAACAGACAACACCAATGGAAGGAGAAGGCTTGAGACGGAAGCAAATGAACAACGCATCAATGGTGATCTCTCGGAGCAACAAAACGTGAAATAGATCCGGAGCTAACCGGAATAACACGGTCACTGATGATGACGATCCGGAGCAGCAGATCGGTGATGACGGCGGACAGTGGCGGTGTGATCGAGAAGACGACGAGTTGGGAACGGTTCACGTCGGCTCTTCCTCACGGCAACAACACCGAGATCACTGGACGGCTCGGATTCGCGTGCAGAGGTGACTGGGTCAGCGGCAGCGACGACGGCGGCAGAGCTCTCTGAATTCCGGCAGCGTTTCACTTTAGTCTCTTTGGTCTCTCACGCGCAGCTTTTTGAAGCTTCTCGAGGACCTCTAGGTCTGGGCCCTCATGGGCTTGAGAAGAGATTTGGGCTTTCCCCAAATTTACTTGGCCCAGGTCGTCACATACTGAATCACTCCAAAATTCTCGATAGTGATTATGAAGATTAGCAAAGCCTTGTTAATGGGAGCCTGGCTAGTGACTTAGCTGTTTTCCGGCACCGGAGCAAACGAGTTAATGGGTTATAAAGGGAACAACAACATGTGATGAAGAAAGTTTGTAACGTTTTCGAGAAAATCTGTCACCAAGCTGCTGTTTCGGTTGCCATCACTCTTATTGCATCAGTTGCGTTTGTACTTCTTGTTTTTTTACTCCAAAGAAGTTTAAGAAAAAAAAAAAAAAAAGTTTTCTTATAATTTGCTCTTTCTGCTTCCTTGTCGTTATGTTGTGTAAAAGTCACTATCAAAAATCACGCAACTGTCTATTTGCTGTAAATGTTTTATTAAATGGTTTTTCTATGGTGAGAACATATTCGAATTTCAAGTTTTTGTTTTACTCTTCACTACATATAATATGACATGAGTACATGACACTCTCAATCACTAAAGTGGATACAATAATTGAACATTTATTAAATGCTTCAAATTCTTTGTTCTTCTTGCTATTTAAATGGTTACAAAAAAAAAAAGGGACAAATCTTCTCGTTCTGCGTCAAGTTCCTAAAGGATAGAACAAGAAAAAGAGTTACAACAATCTGTTCTTTCCCTTCTTCTCTACGTTTCCATGGTGATCACATCAAGAAGTTGGTACGAAAGAGTTAACTTCCAGACCTGTGGAGCCGCAAAGAAGCTTCTGAAAACTTTGATTCAATTCTTGTATAGCTCATCTAAATCCACGTTCACGGTCAAACCAGAGCTTAACAACGCATTAACCATGGAAGGGATGCTAGACTTCAAAGAAGCAGCTAGAGCCTGTTTCGTCATCAACAAAAGGAGGTTTATGTATATAGTTTCGGTTTCACGGTTTAACAAAAACAGAGAGAGAAAATTTTGAACCTTCTTATCTTCTTCTTCGGTTTGGCGCCTGATAACATCGACAGGCCACTCATTTACCAGTTTCTTGAATTCCGTAGACACTACTGACTTTTTGTCGTCAGCGCATGCCTGCAGAGTCAGAGGCACACACATGTTACGAAATTAAACACTTATCAAAGCTGAAAAAGGTTTATATCAGAAGACAAGGGATAAAATATTAAGCGGAAGCTTTGGGCTCACCTCGCAGATAACCCGGACGACAGCTGCAGCTTCTTCAGGTTTACTTTCGAGTATGAAACCCTGCGAAACGAGCAATCTTAATAAGGATGAAAGTTCGATCATTTGATTATAACACGAGAGGAGCGAGAAAAGAGATGTGTTAAACCTTTGCACAAGAGAATGCAGTAGAGAGAGTGTGCTGATTGTATGTCTCTGATCTCAGTTTCTCTACTTTCCACAACGACTCGGTATCCCCTGAAAACAAAATTAACATAATCATCAATCGGCATTAGAGTAGGAATAACCAACCCTCTACGGTCTACTTCTATGGATTCCCATTCTATTTCGAAAAGGCCCCACAACACTGCAAGTCCATGTATAGTGTTTGCAAAGCCATATCTCAACTTGAATTGACAATTCTTCTAAAGAACAATAAATAAAATGCATGTATAAGACAAGAAACCAAAAAGTACCTCTCTTGGCAGCAAATTCCATCCATACACCGAATGTGGTCTCCCTCAACTTAACTCCAGCTTTCGTGAATTTCTTAGAGTATTTGGCTAGAAGATCCCACTTATCTGTATCATGACAGATCCTGCAAGAATCCAGACTTTTCTTTGTCATTTCATGATATGAAATCACATGCAATGGATATTAAGGGCATGCATATTTGATATCCCAACATTTCCACAACACAAACATAAAAAAATGAGCAACAAAACAACTATTACACCACCTGAAAACTAAATCTGCTGTACCGGGCTGTAGAGGCAAGTCATTTGATTTCAGGAGTTTCATTACTTCTACCATGAAAAAATTGTAGACATGCAATGCAATACCAATAGATGGTGTGCAGATGCAACGCTGGGTGTCAAACCGAAAGGATTATATTTCCACAAAGCCTTCTTTCCTGCAACCACAGATAACTGCATTAGTATAGCTATAGAAAAAACATTGAACATCGTGTTCGATTAGTATAAAAGCCAAAGCAAAAGTAGAATGCTGGGAATACCAGAGTCAATTGCCCCAACACGCACACAAGTCTTAGCAACTTGTTGGCATAGGTTGCTATTGAAGTTGTCATCATCAATACCAGGATGGCATGATCTCTGCAATCAAGAAACAGAAAATTTTAACCATACAGTCTCTGATATAAGAAATATCAACTGGAACAGAACAAGGCATGTTAATAAAAAGGAGCATTTTCAAAGTACTTACAAACCTCCGGAGAAGATGAAGAACGTAAGAGAGAAGATAAATGTCATCCTGATTCTGACAGTTCTCAGTCAACGACCACAACCAAGCATTTGGAGGCATTGTTCTCTTGACATTTGTGGAATCAATAATTTTATCAAACAATTCACTGACAGTTACTGCGCACAGAGAGAGAGAGAGAGAGAGAGAGAGAGAGAGAGAGAGGAAATGCAATGAGAAACCATTCTCGGTGGGTTCAAGATTTGTAAATTCCAAAACAAAAGCGACGTATTAAGTTATTAACAAACCTGTAGGGTTCATCTTAAGCTTTGCCGCATAAGAGGAAAATTTTGATCTTTGGATCAACAAGCTCAGAGAGTGGCAGTGAAAATGACTGCATTTAGCAATCCCTACAAAACATCGTCATCTAAATGAACTCACCCAAATAAGCAAATATCAGATTTTGGGATCTCATGTATGCTTCGATTCCCACCACACACACCATAAAGCCTTTATTCGCATTACACACTAAGATTCAAAGAAAGTTTAACCCTTTAGAATTTCAAGCTAGAATTTGAGCACTACTTAGGCAAAAAGAGATCTCCTTTCTTGCATAAAATGGATCCCAAGTTCGAATCTTTCAGTATCATCACCTTCAATGGCTACATAATCCTATTTCCAAAGCTATGTGATAGATTAATTTCGAAATGAAAATAAGAAAGTACCTTGTGATACAGAGGAAGTTGAGGACGAATGATTCCGCGATTGGAAGGAACCAGAGATTCGCGAAGCGGAGGAGACGAATCTCAGATCAGCCTCGGGGGTAATAGTAATGGGTTTTAAGACCCTAGCGATTCTACGAGAGTTCTGGAGAAATTGCATGGCTCGTGATCCTCGGATTCTGAGTACAGTAAGAAGCACGATGGTTAAGTCGCCGGAAACGAAAGATTTAGGGTTTAATGTTTTAGACCAAAACAACAGTACATTATTTGCAAAACTAGTACCTATGCTATAATCAAATTAAACTAGAACTATATTATACCGAACCGATATTTTGTTAAACCGAAAATATATTTAATCATAAACGGCAAAAAAAACAAACTTTTCCTGGAATAGTTTGAAGATCAACAGCAAAAATATTTGGTGGAGTTAAGGTTTAAATAATAATAAATACAAGTACGAAGTTGACTCTGAAACGGCTATGAAGTTGACTCTATGAAGTTGAGCTCCAAAAGATTGTGTAACCACCATATATTGCAGTTATATGTCCAAATCTACATCTACAAGTTAACACACACACAAAATCGGAAGAAAAGAGGAGTTACCGTACGAGTCTGCCAATCTATTTAACATCTACAAGTTAACACACACAGAAAAACCGAAACCTTTTTCTTATCTGATTAAGCGAAGCTATTATGGATTTTTATATTACTTTTGTTTTACATTTTAACCCCAATTTTTGCTGTTTTAGCCTCAAACTCCCTACGTTGATAAAAGGTCCATTTTAAAGATTTTAAATTGAGGATTACAGAAGTTATTTATCCCTTACCTGGAGAGATTTGATTGATAGCTTAGCTTTTTTGGACTTAATGAATCACTCCAAAATTCTCGCCGGAGATAATGATTCCTTACTCCTTATAATTTGCTTGGCAAAGAGGAAATACGAAGAAGAACAAGTAGAGAAACGGGAAAGCGGTCACAACTTGTTTCGGTAGGAATTGTTTCTCTATACCGTTCGATTTGGGTATCAATGTCATGGTCCTTTCAGTTTCTAGTTCATGCTTAGGACTACATGACATTTATTACGGCGTTAAACCGTCAAGCGTTTCCACAATTGAATATGTAAACGTGGGAACACTTGAACAACACGTGTTTTAGCTCTTTTTGTGCAGTAGCGAGCGTGTTCTGTTTTGTTAGAAAAGTTTACTAGACATAACATTTACAATTTATATTGTTATATTATATAAACACCATTCATTTTACTAGGTCCGATGTTGCGTTAGCTGCCACCAGTATATATGGATCTTGCAACCCATCTGACGAATGAACCGTTGCGTTTATCTGCACATGACAACATTTACACATAAGATACCAAAAAACACTTCCAGATCGAGAAAACTTCAAACCTCAGCATAAAACACTGAAGGAAACAAATGTCTGATTGGCTTATCAATAAGCCGGCAACAGAACAGTTCCCGCTGTGTAAGCTTCCCTTTTCTGCCTTGCTTCTCTCGATAATTAATCTGCAACCATGAACTCATTAATTTATATCTTTCTTTTTTGGGTTGCCGAGCCTGTGAAGTTGTGACCCCCTACAATCACAATTCCATCTATTCCCCCCTGAATTCTTTTAGCTGTTTGGTACACTTAAAAGAGATATTTGCGGTTTAGATAAGATAAACATGTTTTTTTTTTGTTGGACGAAGGAAAATAAGCCAAGCGAATAATACATGTTTCACAAAAGACAAAAATAGTAGACAACTTCCGAGACTATATTCGACACACTCTGTTAGTTATCATTTCAATCATTTTTTCTTTTATGAAAAACAAAATAAAATTCAATCGCAGTATCATTCTCAAGCTTTATTTATATATATATATATAAACTTGAGCAACGCTAAATTTAATCACAAATACATATAATTAATACACGCATGCGAGAGCACAAAGTGTTACACCAATTTTAAGTAGAGTTTTTACATGATCGGAGATCAAAACTCAAACTTACTCTCTCTTGGCAAAATCAGTCTACCAAGTTACGCTACACTCTTTCTTGGCACAAAGTCAGTCTACCAAGTTAAATCAGAGGGCACCCAAAAACAATATATATACAATTACAAATTATATATATACCCCTACCAGCCTACCTATATGATGATCTTCGTCTCAAACCTCGTGTATCACGATGGTTAATGCCTCAAACCATGTCTTGTCATATCGAACGAATGATAAATTCATCAGAACCAATAGGAATCACGATATTAGTAGAAACCCTAGAGACTAGAGCAAGGTGTGACCGAGTTTACTTATTGCTCTTGAAGATCAAACCATCGACTTGAGAATATGTCGTCGTCTTCATCAAGATCGATTAAGCCCTCTAAATTAAAGTATGTGTTTGCGTTCGAACATGATCCCCATTCTTCCTTGACCGCGTGGCTTCCTAAAAACATATTGACCAGCTCCGCCGTCTCATGGCCGTTTTCTTGAGGTGGTGGTGGAGGCGCCGGAAAATTTGTTTGGATTGTCTTTTTTTTAGTACCGATTTTGGTGATCTCCGGTTTTCCGGTTAGACTTTGGACAAGCGTACGGAAGTTCTTGACGTCGGTGTTGATGATCTCCGGAGCAATTATATGGATGATACGGATCTTAGGCTTGATCTTGGAAATTATTTGGGAGTTCTTGTTCATGGGAACCAAAGTTTTTGAATAATCTCCGTAGAAGCTTTGATGAGGAAGATGATCAATATCGTACTCAGCCTTCATTGAACCTCTCACCATTCAGACAAAAGAAAAGATTTGGTTTTTGTTTTTTTGTTGGAGTTGAGGTTTCTTGTATTACTTCAAGATATAATATGCATATGTTTTGGATTATCTACGCGCGTCTGTATATATACATAAAAAGTTGTTGATAAGATAATAGAATATGCAATTAAATACAATATTATTGTTGGTAGGTCAAAAACATCTACTTATTTAAATAACAACAGCTGAATATGAAAATAGTAAGAAACAGATATGGAAATAGCTGTGGACCTGCCCTCCATGACACACATAGCAAATTGATTTAAATAAACAGTAATTTTTCCAAGAAAATGATCTGTTTCTTTTACGCCATCGAAATAAAATGACTTTATTTTTTCCAACTGGCATATTAAAAATCATTAAGAAGTACAAACATAAAGTAGATGGCGTGAGCGATGTTTTATTTTATGGTTAGTTGGGGTTGACTTAGCTTATCGGCTTTACCATTGGATGTGAATTTATTGTTTTATTTACGAGTTTGTTATAAATGTCGGCATAATTAATCTTAGATGGCTTCTGGGAAAAGGGTTTCTTCTAGTTGTAAATATCTATATACCGAAACAGAATATTCTTTTAAGTAATTTTCAAGGAATATGTAATTGTTTATTTATTCGATAAAAATATGTACTTCCTCTGTTCTTTAATATTTGATTTTTAAGCTTGTGCACAAGTATTATTAAAAAACATTAATTATGCATTTTTTGAACTTAATTTCAAATTTTTATTTAATTTTTAATTGTTCACAAATACTTTTTTCCCACTTTTTAGTTCCATTTAATAATTTCATTAATTATAAAAAATATTTTAACAAAAAAGTAAGTTGAAATACATTAAATAGAGTATAACATTAAATAATAAAAAATAACAAAAAAAAAAGCTTAAAAACAGAGGAGTAATTGTCTACACTCTACAGTCTGCGGTAATTGTAAACATCGTCATATATGTGACGTAGATAACTTAGACCTTCTCTATTGTATCGGAAAAGGATTAGATAAAAAACCGAGCAAAAAAGCATAATCTATGTGACCTACTTACTATATACGAACACGACAGGTACTCGTCGCACGTGATATATGCTTCAACTTTGCACGTGCAATGCTTTTTGTTTGGTTTAAATTAAGGGTTTTGTGAAAAAAAACCCCAAACTATATTATTTTTGCAAAAAAAACTCTCACCTCAAAAAAATGCAAGTCAAACCATCCACCTTTAAAGTCACACGCAAAATAAACCCCCAACTATATTGATGACATCATAAAAAAAAACAGCGTTTTAAATAGGCCTGAGACTTCAGGTTTTGGTTCGGATTCGGATCGAATTTTTTGGATTTCAGGTTTTCGGATTTAATGATATGGAAACCGTTCGAATTTTTTAAAGTTTCGGTTCGGATTCGGTTCGGATTTTTTCGGATTTGGTTCGGGTCATTTCGTGTTTTTAAAGTTTTTTTCAAAATTTTTGGATTTGAGATTTAAAAACTGTTTGGATTTTTAAAACTAAATGTAAACCTGAACCGAACCCAAACCAAAAATTTAAAAAATCCAAATGGTTTATATATCTCAAACACGAAAAATCTGAAACCCAAAAAACTCGGAAAAAAAACTTAGAAAAACCCCAAAAACCCGAACCAAATCCAAAAAATCCGAACCGAATCCGAACCAAAACTTTAAAAAATCCGAACGGTTTCTATATCATTAAATCCAAAAATCTGAAACCCAAAAAATTTGATCCGAACCCGAACCAAAACCCGAAGTCTCAGGCCTATTTAAAACGCTGTTTTTTTTATGATGTCATCGATATAGTTGGGGGTTTATTTTGCGTGTGACTTTAAAAGTGGATGGTTTGACTTGCATTTTTTTGAGGTGAGGGTTTTTCTTGCAAAAATAATATAGTTTGAGATTTTTTTTTGCACAAAACCCTTAAATTAATTATTCAGAATTTAAAAAAAAAAAAACACAACGGCCGATAAATGATAATCATACGGAGAGGTCTCACAAATTCATCATCCAATTAGAATTTTTTATTATACTTACAAATTTGACCCCAAAAAAAATATATACTTACATCATTCGAGTTTTTTTTTTTCGCTACAAAATGTTGCATCAACCGAGGTAAAGGTCAAATTTATCCTTTATTTAATTCATAGAACATAGTTATTAGCGTGTTTTGTTATATAAATTTCCTAGAGATTTGACATTTGTATGCAAGTAGCTGTCTGATATTTTGTAAGGATAGAATTGTTTTGTTTTTTTAAGTCATTGTTTATTGTTGATACGCGGGATTGTAGAGTTCATCTTCTCAATCCTCATACACGAGAACAATTAAAAAAAAATATATATATGCTAAGAAGTAAGTAGGTACCATGTATATACAATTAATTAAGATGAGAAAAACCAAACAAAACAAAATCATTTGATCATGAACCTTTCCAAAATATTCTAGACTGAATCTGAAGCCAATAGTTTCCTCAAGGCTCAAAGGAAGAGACCAGAACATGTTGAATCGATATTTCAGTCCTGTCTCCATAATTAATTAGTGCTGGAATGGCCAGCGGCTAAGTTACGTACGTCAAATTCAAGAATCTAGCTAATTTCAAAGACGACCAATTTTTTTTTATATATACTAGCAAAATGTCTTAATAAGAACTGTACATGGATTTATCATAGCAAATTTATACTTATAATATATCTAAGGTCATTCATCAATCATCACTACACTATCCGTACAACTAGATGTCTTAATAAGAACTGTACATGGATTTTATCAAAACCTATAATCCTACCAACATGTACCGGTTTGGCGGTTTGATCTTTCTGTTTCTTTAAGACAGTTATTATAGGATCAACCAATTTTTTGCTCACATCAGCAATTTTTTTGTTTTGTTTTTAAGATATAGAAATGGATAATACCGCGAAGTTCGAGTATGAGATCCAAAGCACATCGTAGCAAAATAGAGTAGAAGTAGGTTCTTGATTATGATCCTTGGAAAAACGTAAACCATAAAATCTAAAGCATATCGAATTATACGGTAGTGGACTAAGAGCATCTCCAACCCCATGCTAAATTTAGCATATATGCTATTTTACC